>DWLS01008191.1:0-10099 GCA_018246255.1 Pachliopta kotzebuea | reverse complement strand
TCTCCGGTATGGTCTAGTGGCTAGGATACCTGGCTCTCACCCAGGAGGCTCGGGTTCGATTCCCGGTACCGGAATATTTATTTTTGTTTTTGTATTATTAAATGATTATTTTCTACATTTATCATCATCAACAGCCTGCGAGCAATGTTAGACATAGGCTTCTTCCAAGTAACATTTTTTTCGACAATAGTTCAATGTATTTTATATTATAAGTTTACTTTTGCAAATTTTGTGAATATAAGCAGAGATTTATTGAATTAAAATATTGTTATGTTGGTAATATAAAAAAGTTAAGATTTCGTTCTGTGAATTATTATATACGTATTTAAACACCCGATATCTTTAAAGGCACTTTTATTTACTTTCTGTACTTGTGTCATTTGTCTTCATATTAAAGCTATGCGTTTGTTAATATTACTGAGTTCCGGTAATAAAAGTGTTGTAGCCAGTTAAACAGAGAGAAACATTATTGGGGTTTAAGTCCGTGTAAATCCGTCATAACCTATCTAATTCTGGAACAGAAAGTACGGAGTAATTTATTCGACCAAAAAAGGATACGACAGGTGTCTAGGTAACAAGCGCAATGTGGAAATTGTCATCTGATGATCCCCTCTCGCCTTTACGCTGTAAATATTAAAAATTCACTAAAGCATCCAGAGGATGTTTTATGATATTTTCACTACTTTTATATCCCCATAAACATGTTCGCAGACCAGGCGACGTCGCCTGTCCGAACAGGCGCCATGATTAATGCCTCCACATGACACTTTATAAGACCCCTGCTGTCAGCTTACGATGGTACATTCAACAACAAAAAGTATGTATAGTATAGCGTAGTGAAAACAATAAACACGATTCAAATATGACAACCGAAACCCTCAATTACGAAGCCACTAAGCCAACCCTCGTCATCCACCACTCGTAAATCAATCATCATGGTATGCTATCAAACGGAGCCGAGCTACGTCAACTATTCAAACTATTCACCCATAAACCTTTAGTATTATAATATATATGAATCATTACTTACATCTGCATTTATATAATATAAGAATTTGTTATTTATTACTTTATAGTAAACTACTAGTTGCCCGTTGCATTCGCAGCTAGAGCTTTAATCTCAATATAATGTTTAATATGAGAATAATCATGTCATAAACAGAGGCGTCTGTTAATTACATTGTCATAGCGACATCCCATTCTGCACGGATGCACGGCAAGAAAGGAAAGATATTAGTAAGAGAGTAAACAGACTTAACACTAGATTTACCAGGTGTTTAACTATACCTATTTCAACCAAAACCTAATATGTTATGAATATATATAAAATAATATACAGTTCATATAATTATTTTTTTAGTTAAATCTACAAAAGTGATGATATCATTACAAAGAGAAGAATATTTCATATAGAAATAATTTATATTGAACTTGCAGGACCATTCAATTTGACCGGTCTGGTAAATTTAGTGTTAAAACTCAAATAATCTGTGTCAAGTACTGCTGGTAGGTTTCATTTGTCGGCGACCGTTTAGTTAGGTACCACGGCAGCTCCTATTTCTACTGCCAAATAGTTATGTGAAAATATTACTGTTCCGGTTTGAAGGGTGGTGTATTCTAGTAAAATTACTGGGGTAACAAGAACACCTTATGACTTAACGCGACGAGCGATCTTAACCAGAACTATGTTATTGGAAAGTGTATCACATACCATCAAGTAAATGCCTTGCTCGTCTTATAAAAAGAAAGTCAACTTTATAAGACAGTAGATATAGAAGACAGCTGTAATAAGACAAGGAGTAGGTTAGATATTTTTTTTATTATCTGCCTGTTTATGACTGGCTACTGTATAGATATTCTCTGACATATGTCAGAGAGCTTGGTACAACAATGTTTAGTGACATATCATCACTTTTAAAGAATTTCAACATTTATTATGGGTTCGAAAATGGCAGTTATTTGACACGGACGAAAATATTCTTTGATAATGTTTTTTACACGATTTACTGTACTACGTGCTATATGTTTTTGTCTATCGTTTTACGAATGGAAAATCGTCGCCAAAGTTCTGGATTCTCTTTCATATTAGCAGAATTTCACTTTTATACCGAACATTTTTCTATTCTCTGTGTATATTCTCACCATTACTAAACATTGGCGAAATTATTGCGTAGAGCAGTAGAAGCCATGAACCGAAAAATAATAATAATAACATTTATTATGTAACATAACTTTACCTTAGAAAGTTACTAGCTAAAGTATATATACAACTATGTAATGATAAGCTATTAATGGCTACTATTAATCTATTCTTAAAGGAGGTAAATATATAAACTTCTGTTGCTACTAAACAAATAAACAATCGTGAATTAAATTTAAACTGACCAATACTTAATACCAATCAAATATTCTATAAGCTAATAATAATGATTCTTAGCAATTTTTTTTTAATATTTTTCGAAAATTTTTCCCAAGACCAGACAACAACCCTATTGGACTATATGACTGTAATCGGTTATAGCTGATTTCGGGAGAATTATAACTACCGCCTCCTTCCATTGGATTGGAAAGTAAGAAGGTCCCAAGCACCTGTTAAGGGTCGCTGGAAATAGTGACTCGTCAGCAAGTAAGGCCCCCGTACATATATTCACAATGAAACTATCGGATCCTGGTGCTTTTTTAGGGTTGGAGAACTCTAATACGGTCTTAAGTTCAATTCTTGTAAAGTATGGGTCGCGATCCTCGTCCGGCCGAGGATAGGTTAGATATTAAAGCAAATGGCCATGCATGTGTCTTATTGTCCGGGTATCTTTACCTTATACGATTATAATGTCTGGTACATGGCCTAAGGGTTAATGTTCATGCTTTGGACACAAAGGTCATAAGTTTGATTGTTAGTGCAATTTTTCTTCTTTCCCTTATCCTTCAGTTCCGCAATGCTAACTTTGAGCTTCCATATCTCCTTAACCGGAAGAGCTACGGACGCTTAATTCCAGATTTCTACTCTCCTTATCTTGTACTTCATTTTATCTACAAAGAATATCCATGTAGGTGTTCCGGTTTAAAAGTTACAAGCGTTACGGAGTATTTAAGCCAGTACTTATCTTTTACGCTGATCCAATCAAGTAGATATTCAATGAAGACTCTTTATTTTTTGTTTAGTACCCTCTTGAAGTTGTGATAGCCTAGTTGTTTTAACGCTGGCCTTCCACTCTTAAGGTGCTGCGTTCGCATCTGACTTGCAGCAATGAATTTTTCAATTTATGTGCAGTTAGTATAACTCCAACTAACATCACTTGCTCTGACGGTGAAGGAGAACATCGCGAGGAAATCTATGTGATGACTATTCGCGATGGGAATAGTATGTGGAATGAAGAAGGCAATAGCAACACCACTACAATATAACTGACAAGGAAGACGTCGTGTGATTCACTACATATGACGACCACGATCATCAGTCATGAGGAAATACGACTTAGAAGAGGTACCCTCTTATTTTTGCTGGACGATAGGTCGGTTGATGAACGTGGTCTGACATAAATTCCACCTTAAGTATAGATGCAGGCTCTTCATTTTTACCTTAATCAAGAAGCTTTTTTATACCTAAAGCTATGTACATATTTAATTTGATAGTAAATAACCTACTAAGATATTAATCTTATCTTACTAACCTACGAAGATTATTTGCAAGCGAATTCAGGGTTTGTGTATAATAAAGCCTACTACTAAATAGTAAGGATTTTAGTCAATGAGATTGCGGAGAGAAGATAGATCTTTGTTTTGGAGTATAATGATTTTTTTATGCAAAGAGTCGACGAGACGAGCAAGGCATTCACTTGATGGTAAGTGATACGCTCGCCCATAACAACGCGGCGTTGCTTAACGTGGTATACACAGCACCAAATTACGCTCATCTTGAGAAGTCTTTAAATCGAAGCTGCTGTGGTACCTACGTAGATGGTCTTCGTTAATGGAAACCTACCACCAGCAGTATTATTTATTTAGTGAACAATTTAGAACTAATTGTTTAATTTCTCATCTAAATTGTAGCGTTATAGTGCGAAGAACTTAAAGGGTCGGCTATTACTTGTAACTGTTTGTGCTCGCCGACATTTGTTACTGTCCCACCCATATGCTTATAATGGCGCTATAACCCTGACGAGGGTCAAGCGATCGCGTGACAAAACCTGTTAGCTTGCTAAGTGTTATGTATATGACCACCGCATTCACGGATGGTAGTTACTGTTCATATATGTGTTACTCTCATCTGCTGAGCGTGGCCTGTTTAAAATGCACTGTTAAAAAGTATGAAGTTAAATCCGCTAATTGTTCAGGCTTTAACTGGACACGGGGGCTTTGGTCGATATCTATACAAATTTAAACGAAAAGATTTACCGTCTTGTGCTTGTGATGCTAACGTTGAAGAAAGAATTATGAACCTTCTCATAGATTGTCTAAAGTATTCAATGGATAGGACAGATATAGAGATGAGAATGGACAAGAAGAGCAGTAAAGAAAATCTAAGCGAAATAATACTGTCGCATAATAAAGAAATACTTTTAAAATTTATAGAAAAGATTATAAATAATGCTGTTAAAAAAAAAATATTTGCAAGTTACAGTGTACAGTTATCGTCTTTTGCGATTAGTAGATAAAAATTATAAAAACAAATAAGGATTTTATAATCAAACAAGGTCTCCGATTATAGTCCGAGGAATAAAAGAGTATATTTAAAAAAAAATGAGACATAAATGGTCTACGCGATACTAAAGCAGGAAACGAGAAAGAATACAGCCGCTGCTTTTTCTATAGTTACTCCTTAGTCACGACAGGTTAAGGTCAAATTGGGTGTAAGAATATTCTCACAAATGGATGTTCAGTAGTGCTGATAGATTACTAATGCAGGAGACCATCTAATTAGGTACCACTGTAGCTCCTATTGCAGCCGATAAACAGTACTGTGCCAAAATTACTGTGTTCCAGTTTGAGGATTGCTGTAAGCTAGAGAAATTACTGGGATAATGAGACAACGCCTTATGTTTGAAGACGATGAGCGCAATATGGTGCTGTGTATACCATATCATCGCTACGTGGTTATGGGCAAGCGTATCACTTATTATTAGGTGAGTACAGCTCATTTGTCATACTCAGCAATCAATAGCTATTGCTTGCTCCTGTTTATGTATTTATTTTTAATCTCTCCTTTACTAAGAGCCTGGAAGACATCGCTTATAGCGATAAAGCTGCTCTTGTTCACAGTTAGATTATAAGTTAAGTTATTTAAGTTTATACGCTGTACCATATTGTGAGCAATAAAGAGTTTATTTATCTATTTATCTATTTATATATATACTACCGCATCTGTTAATCAAAATCTACAGTAATTGAATGGAGTTGTTCAAACACTCTGTAAACAATGTTGAGGTTTAAGTCAACATTTACTCCCAATAAATCGTTTATTTGTTACATTTTCTTATGTATTGTATTTATTTAACTTTATTATTATTTATAGAAATACAGAGTTTATTACGTCCTTTATAAATTTTATATACAAATCATTGAACGTGATCAAAGATCATACAAAAACGATCTTTCCTCAAGTTCTTAAAGACAGATTCAGCTATTGTTTCTGACATGCAGTACTTTGATCTATAAAGCTTATGAGCATCTCGAATTCGTATCATAACAAGGGGATGAAGAGGTATGGGAGGGGGGGTTAATTGGAAATATACACCGAACCGTTCCTGCCAACGTACCACGTCTGTTGAAGACAGCAGCAATTAAGTGGGGCGAGGGTAACTGAAAGATAATGCTTACAAAGTAACGGTGAGCTTTAATTTAAGCAACGGGTATATATTTAAAAGCAATGAGTTATAAATAATGTAAATTTTTAATTGAAAACAAACAGCGCAACTAAAAAGTTTGTTTGCATATAAATAAAATATTCTATGAATTATTTATGTCCTTGTCTTATATCAAAATTGAGTTCAGGAGTCATAGTCATCATATGAAAACTTGAAGCTGTAAACGGCCCCATTACTATAGATATCTCTGCTGAAATTTGCGCCCAGCAGTGGGCATCTATTGATGGGTGGTCAATAAAAATTTGTAGGTTAAAATCATAGTAAGTCAACGTAAAAAAAATATGTGTTAATAAAAGGGATTTTTGGATTTATTACAAACTTTGATAAGATATTTCATCTCCGGTATGGTCTAGTGGCTAGGATACCTGGCTCTCACCCAGGAGGCTCGGGTTCGATTCCCGGTACCGGAATATCTTTTTAGTATCATAGAGTCAAAAGAAAATCTTTAAATTTTTAATAATTATTATATTTCTAGAAGTATTACGTAATGATTTTTAAAAACATGAAACTAGAGAATATAAATAGTTTGTTGTTTGTCATTTTTATTATCATATTTATTGTAACTGTCAACAAAATGAAGCTAAGCTATTATATAAAAACAAGCATGACATCTGTAAAATAAAATTAAACTGTCTTTTTTCACAATGGGTAAAAGCTTGCCCAATAACACAGAGATCTGTTGTTTTAATATTGATGCTATGTTTTGTGGAAGTTGGATCGATAAAACCCTATTCGGGGATAGGTTTTTTAATAATACAACGACTCACAAAAAATCGAAGTTTTAGACAAATGTTTATCTGTATATTAGTAACAAAATCTATTAAATACAAAGACAGTAAAATAGTAGAGCCTCTGTTGGAAGCGCAAGTTTACTCGGTAAGCTATAAATCTGTGCAAGTTAGAAGGTTCCCAGAGGAGCACCCGTTTCTAAACTTATCCGCAAGTGTTGAAGTATTGTTGCAATTTGCATGTTATAAACAATATGTACTTGGTAACCGCTTAACAATAATAAGTTTATACAGTTATATTTAAAGGATCCCACAGTACAGTCCCGGTGGGTGAACAATTTGCATTTGCAACTTTATCAAAATACTCCCAGTCCACATTGCGCTAGACTCTCGTAGACATACAATAATTAGTCTCATTACCCCAGTAATGACCTTATGTATAGTGGCTACTAAACCAGTATAAATAAATGCTTATATGTTGCGGTATTCAGTTTACCACCTCATGACTCATGGTAACTTCCCCTGCTCGTCTACTTGTCATCATTTCATCACTTTCTAACGACTTTCGTAATACATAACAAATGCAGTAATCAAACTGTTACAAAACTAATTTATCATGCCATCGTAAAAACTTGGTTAGCAGTTACGAGGCGTTTAATTCAGAACTCCCAAAGTTACGAAATTACTTTACGTTTATAAATTATAAACTATAATTAAACGAGTTACACCAAACGCCTGCGAAAATTAAATAGCAATATGATATTATGCAGTTTTGTGCTCAATTTTTTATGAAGTAAATTTGTTGCTTTTCATCAACTTATCTATTTTTTTTTACTATTTTAAGATACTGAAAATTTGTTATACTTCAAACACTATTGATTATTTTAAAATCCTAAAACCAAAATTTTTACTAAAACACATTTAGCCGTTAATTTATTCTTTGTGATTGTCTGTGGCAGTTTTTTATAATCTGCGACTCTCTAGCGTCTTTCTATTTTAAATATACTATTTAAGAATATATGTTTTAATGTGCTTCCTGGTGTTGAAGACCTAGCTAGATATCATCTCAGTACTTATTTCTGTTGTTAGATAGCAGCGTGCAAACGTTACCGCTTTCCAGTTCAAATAGCGGTGCAGCAAGAAATTACTGGGCTAATAAAATTTAAAATTCAATGTCTCAAGCAATGAGAATAATATGGTGTAATGTATATCATTATAAATGACCCTATATTGGTATGGACGAGCGTATTACTTACCAGTGGGTGATCGTCTTCATTGGACACCCTTTTTGGAACAAAAACAAATTAAAAATAAATCATCTCATTTATCATCGTTACACTTGAAGTATTTTGGTCTAATGTCTCCCTGAGGATGTCCGAGAAGAATAACGTAAAGGGTGAAGGGAAAATGTTCATTCCAATAAACCTAATGATTAATGGCTGGTAATCTAAAAATCGGGTGCTTTCACAATGTAATCAGTGAACAGTTTTTAAATAAATCAATTTAAACTGACGGCTCCACACACATATTTTATGAGTGTTTGTGACGTTTATTATTTGATGAGGAGACGAGAAGACCTGGGCAATTACTAGATTAACAAGCTACGGGATCCTTAAAACCGGAATACAGTCATATTTGCACAGTACTATTCAGAGATAGCATGCAGGATTCTTTTGGTCCTTTATTATGCTGTTTATTTTATTAATACATTAAACCTACTGTATAGAATATATGAATATTAGTTGCCGTATTGTATTAAATATTGGTTAGCATAGTTTATTTTAAATAATGCAATTACAATATCATCAAATTTTCATTGTTAATCAGCATTCATCTGTACACTAGCGCATCGCTTATTAAAATTCGGAATTGCCAATCAAAACAAATTTATGTACTTTTTATTATATACTATATATATGTCGGCGTGCTTTTGTCACTATATTGTTTTAGTTTAACCTTAGTATTGTTTATTTATTAAACTGTATTTGTGAATCAGAAGTTTAAAATGTAAACCTGAAAATGACCTGAAAGTTATTTACAGTTATTGTTAGCAGTGCACATAAGGAACCCCTGGCTGGGCTTCTGTGCCAAATAAGTTTCCTATTTTCCCACTGTAATTAATTAGAGGAAAAGCAGCGACATGTTTAGACCCTTCCTAAAGCTTATATTTAGTTTAATGCTATAAAGATGTTTCATTGTTCTCACTAAGAGTATAGGTTAGGTAAGTTATTGAATTTATAGGTAAAAAGAAGTAAGGAGTACATTGCAATACAACAAATGAGGCTCTAGCTCCTCACCTACCCGCACTGGGCTAGCATGGTGTAAGATGACCCAAATGCCCTCATTATTGGGGGGTGACTTATGTCCAGCAATGGACGTCTATCGTCTGATGGTCATACAGGTAAAAGGTAGAAATTTTCTAAAAATTTTGGTTTTTTTAAACATAATGTCCCTGCAACAAAAATGTATATGAACCCTAGAAATGTCTGGCACAACAAACAATTTTGAAATTATAACAAAGCGAAATTATAACTTATACTACAGATGTTCTACATGAATGTCTTTTTATTCTGTTCCCACTTGTGGACACAGAAATGTACAGATACAATGGAAGTATGTTTACAAAATAAGAGGAGCTGATAACAAAGGTTCGAAGGTTACTAAGCGAACTACCAACGTATTGCGGTTAACCAAAGCGTCACGCCGGCAGAATAAAACAAAATTAACCACTAAATTTGCATAAAACCGATAACGATAAATGATAAATAAATCGAAAAATATTTATTCGTGCAAATTTTAACTGAAATACGTAGTTTTATGAAATGAAATTGGACTATAACAGTATTTCAGTGCGCTGCACGCGGCGCCCCGGCTTACAGATTTAACATTAACGAGCTGTACATTTAACAAGAGATGAAACCGCATTAAACGGTTCATTTACCAATGTCCGTACGCCATTTTTAACTTATTACCCACTGTAAAATATTTGCATAATAACCAAAACGTTATTATCTTTTTAATTAAAATGAGAATAACATCGTATATCACTGAACTAAATATATCTTATCCTTCTATTAATTTGTTATTAACTACAAACGCAGTTTAGACTATCTGCATTTGCATACATTTATTTATTAGTTCTGTTTAAATATAATCTATGTTATTCCTGACAATATTGACTATATACTATTGTATATTCGGTTAAGACTTTTAAGAAATTATCCACAACTATCAGACTTCAGAACATCTTTGATGTAAGTATCGTGTAATCAAATCCAAAGTAAAATTCTTTTCTTTTGATGTTGCAGATATTACCATTTTATTAATTATTTAGGATTTTTATATTATAATTTAGTTACTTATTTCTTTGGTCTACAATAAGTCATACACTATCACATTATATAAATTACACAAAGAGATTTTTTTTAAATAAATATACTCTTTTATTCCTCGGACTATAGTCGGAGACCTTGTTTGCTTATAAAATACTTATTTGTTTTTATAATT
>DWLS01008190.1:0-10101 GCA_018246255.1 Pachliopta kotzebuea | reverse complement strand
AGATGTGGTCGATGATGGTAAAGCGCATTAACCTAGCAAATGCCTATTCACTCTTTTCTTGAAGACGCCCACATCGTGATTGGATGGGAACACTGACGCCGGCAAGTTGTTCCATTCCTGCACTATGACAATGTTGACACACGAAACATAGGCAAGGTTAACGTGTCACCTACAGAATTTCCAGCAACAAGGATCCACCAGTACTAAAAAATTTATTTCTATGTTTATGAAAACAAAATTGGTGGAAACTAAAGTTAACCTAGATAGCCTAGTAAATATAACAAAATGGAGAAATATGAACAGTAATAATAACTCCCGCTAACAGGCTTACATTGTGTGTAAAAGCTACTTACCTTTCCAAATGTTCAGTTAAATGAGTTTAATATTACACAAATTTACATACAGGTCTTTGGAGGAGGAATATGTGCAGCAGTGGATGCATCAGCTGATGATAATGATGACATAAAGGTTGGATTGAGATAACAATAATGCAAGGAAGAAAATTTAACAGAACGCTGTTCTTATATTTCATTTATAATCAATTAAGGCACACAAAAATTTACTTTCTTTTTATTAAAAAAAAATATTAAAAAGGATTTTCTGGATAGGAATTTAAGTACTTTAATGTAAAGGTAAACTATATGATTTCTGAAGATATTTCGCGTCATGCAATTTCTTTTTCAGTCAAGTCATTCGTGATACGGCTATAATGAAGTTACTCTGTAAATCTGCCGCTTACACAGCCAAAGAGAGTAGAATGAAATTTTCGTGCATTTTCAGTGAGTCAACACTGATAGAATTCTTTAATTTGAAACGAGATTTTGCTCTTTTAGAGCGGACTTTCTTAGAAGACGGTATTTGCGTGAGACTAAGTAATTTCCTCTCGACCGTTACCGCTCAAACTACCTCCGGCTTCCTATGCACGTAAAAGGCTTTTCATTTGCGGATTCACTTTTCATTAACTTCCAATTTACTTTAACGAAATGGCCATTATGTAAGATTGGTTCAAATATGTCTTACTAAATGTATTTTACATTTCCTAATAGTTTTAAAATGTGCAAGAAAATCGTTTTTTTTTTTGTATAAACAACAATATAATAATGGCTATATTTTTAAATGTAACAACGAGGTTTAGCCGTTGTTGACAAGAATAATAAAGAAGTAGAACATTTTGAGGGTGACAGTGAGTGCCGTCAAGAAAAGAGTAAATAGGCTGTTACTAGGTTAATGCGCTTTACCAAACCACTACCTAACACCATGTCGAATCGTAGCCAAGTACTAACCTCTTTGATTATAAAATTTGTTCGTATTATTAATTCAATTTTAGCATTTTTAAGTCTACTACTGAAATAGAAATGTTATGCGACCGCCATACTCGTATTGTAGCATAGTGGTGTAAAAGAAAACATTTAATATATATTTAGCACACTTCCAATATAAATACTTCAGGAAATTCCGATATACACATATTTTCAGCAATGTTTAACAGTAAGCGCACGATCCAAATAGCGAATTCCGCGCTTTTCACGAGTATTTTTTTTTAGGTTGAGCCGCGTGTTCGTAAACCAACACATTGAAATCCAGAAACGTACAGAGCGCGTGACGTTTACACAAATGTGTTTTAGTTAAAATACCATTGTGAAGTCAGTACAGTATCTTTAAAAAATATTTTTTCATACACGAATATCTTTATGTTCAATTTAGAAACCCTGGAAGCAAAAAGCATGAGACCGGTCGGTGTGCAGATCTTTCTGATGATGATGTTGTCAAATTTATTTCCAGTTTTAGCCATTTAATATAATACAAAAATATACTATTAATTCATTTCAAAATACATATAAGAAATAATATTTGATGCGGAAACCAACAAGCTTATACCACCAAATACGCGTACCCATAAGCCATCACGGAATCGATACGAAAGCTTTGTTACCTAGTAACTACACGTAACATTTTCTTTGATGTATCTTACACGGTTGATATTTTCCACCCCGGATACTTTGTATTTTATATTCAATAGATATTTATGTTAGTGATACGAGATCGTTATTACATTTTAAGTATGAGTGTTGACACGAAATATCACAAAAAAAATGCATTAATACTTTACATACATTTGATAATATTACATACACAAAAATTTACTAGACTTTCTTCAGCAATGTTTAATCTGTGCTATGGAGAAAAAAATAGTTTTTATATTTTTTTTTATTTAAAACTATTTATTTCAAATGGCGCCAAAATATTGTTAGTAGAAAAATTTAGTTATAAATGCAAATTAAAATGAGAATCATTCCTTTTCAAAGTAATAATGAATATACTTCAGAGGAAGATCCTAGAGTACACGCAGATTCTGAATCATTTGTATTAAACTTAGGCAAACTTGAGACTACAGCTAGTTTAGTAAATATACAACCGTGTAATCGAGTGTTAATTATTTTGAACTTTCACGGCACTTTGTAGACCTCGACAATGAACCTCTCTAGCATTAGATTTAGATACAAACATTATACTTGAAAACGCACAACAATTAATTAAATATATATTTTTAAGAAATTATTTCAATATCGCTAATCAATTTCGCAAGGTCCGTTTTTACGTCAGTAGAGTAGTCCTAAACTAGAAGCAATTATGTAGCAGTCTCTAATGAAAGTCGTAAATTTGGACGCCAGATTCTCACCGCGTCGTAAATCTGCGAACAATTCGACATTTGTCTCTATTCCCGCTGGTACTATTATAAATTATTATCCCCTACGAAATGAATTCTTTTAATGTACTCATCCCGCACCAACCTGTTTGTAGCTTGTCAATGAACCCTGGTATATATAAAATGAAATCAATATACCCAATGGAAATAATTTGCTTCTGTTTATTCATATCCTTCAAATAGGAACAGTGTGTAAAATATACAAACAGAATACATGACGGAAAATTATATTCAACTGCAACACATGGAAAATCGCAGCCGACCTGCATTTCATAGAAAAAGCTGGCTAAAACTGATTCTATAAAAGAGTTCCTCTAACGTAGAAGTTATGTAAGAAATGCTCAGATTGAATCGTTCAGAGATTGCAGACGGTACTTGGGTTTGTGCCTAGTGGTATGATAGCAGCTAGGAGCATTCACAACTATTATTCAGAACACTCCTTGCAGAAGATCTTTTATAAAATGTAAATAATTCAAATGAATTATTAATTTACGATATTTTCACAAACACCTAAAATTGTTTAAAAAAAGTGTCAAGATATTAGTATTTCATATTTTTCTAGTAACGCATACTGCTAAAAAAAGTAAACGAAATGATTTCAAACTTCCCTTGTATTTGAATTCGTTTCTAGAACTCCGCCTACAGTATTATTGAACAAACTTACCATGAACTATCTAGAGAAAAAAAATTGCCGTCAACATATGAGAAGAAAATTGGAACGAATATTCAAAGCGACTAAACGACGAAGATAAGAGTGTATGTGGAAGACGTTATGTTTACATTAGCTGAATAAACTTTGTGAATTTATTTGTTTACTACGTTTACTCACCTGAGTTGTTTGCAAAAATAAACATTGTATATACGCGTATAAGACAAACAGCACGCTTTGATGTTCTTCTACTTTGTAACTTTAATTAGAGACAAGATTTTACCAAGCACCTGTGCTAATTTAGAGAAACACAAGCCAGGGACGATAAAATTAGTTGCAATAAAGTTAGAGGTGACTACACGCAGCATTGTCTGCTGTTTTAACTTAGTCGTAGAGTATTCGCTTTAAGTTTTAACTATAAACCTGTGCACTGGAGCAAGTAAAAGAGCTTAAGCTACCGATGTAAGCAGCAATGAAATCAAATTGAAATTATATTTGATTTTACACAACAAAATGATGAGATACTGATCATTTACCTGATGATAAAAGTCGACAAGCTTTCGTTACTTTTTGATGAAAAATGTAAAACCCAACATCGATTTGACGATAGAGAAAATAGGAAACAATAAAATACTCATTCACTGTAACTATTACTTACATTAATTACTTTGCTCATTATTATTTCCTAAGTTATACCACAAATAAAAGATAAGGAAAAGAACAAGATAACACAATTTATCAGAAAGTTACGGAAACTTATTCTTATTCGTCGAACTTCTGTTATAATGAGTGTAAATCTACAATAGGAGAACAAACAAGGTTTTATTGTGAGGACCGTTGTAAGAGATTTATGATATGTTTTGTTACAGAAAATAATATCTGAGGTTAGCTGGCCAGCATTCGTGGTAGTAAAACCCTTCTTTAAGTTCCCCTGGGACTATTTTTTCCTTAGTATTCTATTATAACCACTTAACACCACATGAACTAAAAATTTTATTAACGTTCCTTAAAAGATCTAAAATGTTCAAACTAAGTTGTCAACACCGGAAACTGCATTTTACACATAAAATTTTCACATATTTGCTTTAGTACTTCATGTTAAATTGCGATGTCGAAAACACGACTCTTTTAACTTAATTTTATTATGAAAATTTTATTTCAGTCCAACGCTCTTTTAATTAATATTTGGTATTTCACTGCAATTTATATCTGTTCATTTAAAATGGTCTTGGTGTTTCAAACAAATTAATCGCACTCGTAAATTTTGCTATAAAATTAAGGTTGTAAATTTCGTGACTGAGTGTATTTATATTTGGGAAACCGTCGATATCCACTTAAAGGAAATATAAATGAAAACTTTGCATGTTATACTACCTTTGAAGACTAACAAAATCTATTAATTTTCTTACATATATAACTAATACATATAACTAATATACTATGTGACTAGTTTATTTGCGTATACTGTTTTAGATTTAATACTTTATAATTTCTAGCAGAATTGTTTGTGTAGCGATAAGTATATATTTTTTTAGTAAACAATGTAACTGAAAAACGCCTGATAGTTTTTGTAAAACCTTAATAATATTATCCTTTATAAAACTAGAAGAATTCAAGTTTATATACTTTCGTGAACACGGTACAAACAATTTTTATATTCTTACCTCAAATGTTAACAAAATATGAGTTAACTTTTAGTATATTATATAAGATTCGGTATTTTTATATAAAGTTGTGCTATTAACCGTTATACTGTATTATGTTAAATATGTTGATAGACTTTTGGTAAATACAAAAAAAAATTAAGGTACTTACTCAGCTCGCTTTCAACAACTCATCAAGGGGAGGCAGGTAATTTAGCGACTAATGTTTTTAATATACGTTTCATAGACAATTAGCAATAATAAAATGGTCTCTGTTGTCAAAGGCTTAGGCGGTGGTAATTACGTTAGTATTACCACCATATGTTGTTAGCAAATAGGTAAGATTTATTATATAATTTAAGGATATAAAATATATTTAAACAAAATCTGCTTTTATTCAGTGATAAAGTATTTTTTTATAACTAGTATCAAAACTCAATGTTTATAAGATACTAGCTTTATCCGAAGATGAAATATCGTTAAATTTTAACCATTGACCTAATACGTTGAAGAGAGTATTTGTAAAACGAAATATATTCTAGATACAAACTTGATCCTAACAATATCGACCAAACCCGAGCAATTAATAGACACAGTCCCCGGAACTTGAGGAACCTTTGTTGTAGTTTGCAAATTGGGCCACGTGCAAGATAATGAAAACTTATCCCATCTGTTGTTTGAATAATAATCTTAATGTTGTTACTTTGATAAGTTAGGATTTAAAACTAGATAATATTGAAATAAATACATAATTACTATATATTTAGTTAATGTCCTATTTCTACCGACACGCCCAGTTATTATTTTCATATGCTTATTTAATTAAACAGTTTGACTGTAAGAAATACTCACCTTAATTTATGTTATAAATATATGTAAACACATACAAAAATATATTATGAAGTATTGTTCTTCTTTAATTAATTATTTTTATTCTCTGTAGTTGAAGTCTAACTCTATTTCTATTTTCGTTCTCTCTTGAATACTGGGCACTCAACAATCTGTTGTATAATTGTTTCAATATCCTTGGGGTTTAGTAACTTTCTATCAATGTAATCAAATAAAAATCAAATCAAATAAATACTCTGAGAGGCACTTATTACACGAAATAGCCGATCGTATTCTGTAAAATTAATATTTTTTCTCAAATTCCTGCAGGTCCTTACAAATTAAACAATTCTGATCTGTATCCAAAAACAGTGTCTTAATTATTGGAATATTTAAATGATAGTAAGTTAGTTAATTTGTTACAATTTCAAAAGTTTTTATTTATATTAGAAGTTTTTCAAAATTTCTTACTTTAATTTCAAGAAATTTATCTATAATTCATAATAAACCTAAATGCTTATTCTGAACAAGATTGGTGATAAAAGTAATAGTCTAACATTTACCTTGTTGCTTCCCTATAAAACTCGTGTTCAATCAATAAATAACTCGTTGACGCAAATAATTGGCGAAGTTTCTCTTATATCTCGATTCTGAGAACAGATTTGTAAACACAATAAGCAATAACTGAACAGTGGCAACAACAATATTTATATGAAATATTGTGGCTGTAATGAAATATCTAATAAATCATCTTGATTCGACTTATTTATAGGAAATATAAATAATAGTACCAACTCGTATAGATTTGAGAAATTTGTTTTAGATTTTTAATATCAGTATCATTAGTATCAGTTTACAGCTGAGCATGTCTATGATTAGCTTTAAACTATTCTAAAAGTTCGTGCTTCTAAGAATGATCACAACGTGTAACTACGGAATCGAACAAGAGACTAATGTGCTTATAAAACTTAGCATTGGAAAAGAATCTTATAGGGCATCAAATTGAATTTTCCTATAAAATAAACTTAAAATCAAACTCTGTATTCGAATAGTTCTTAATTGGAATTTCTCTTCCAGCTTTCAAAGTGTTGAAAAGTTAGAAACGTAGTGTAAAGTATCTCGGACTACGCTACGTCGTACGTTTTATATTTTTTCAAGTAATCTGAAATAATTTATAATTTACAGTTTAATTATTATTATTTATATATTTTATATTACACAGATATTACAGTTTAATTATTATTATATATTTATTTTATATTATTTTTTAAAAAAATTTCTTATGTATAACACGCAAAGTAAAACAGAAAAGAGTATTTTTTTTTAAATATTATACATCTCTTAAATGCCAATAGTCTGCTCAGATTACATGACTTAAGGACTTTACAATATTCACAATAGTAAAGACCCTTGGGGAAAAGGAATGTAGACAGAATAATACGATGAGAAACTGATGATTTAATACAAGTTATGAAAAAGAAATGGATATTCCATTTCTTATATTACAGATAAGAATGAAGTACAGTAGATAGAGCTGGCGGCAGTGTTCACCCAAGGAGAACCTACATTCATATGTAGGTAACTTTTCACTTTCATAAGTGAAAAGTTACTAGAATTAACCAATAACAATAGGAGCTGGACATAGGTCTCGGGGAAAGTAAGTTTATCACTTTCGTCATACTTTGTATGCAGATTAAAATATGCAATATGCTCGTAACCGTCACAGAGAATTCTTTTCTATCTTTAGTCGCCTTTTCAACAAACCTAAAGTATAGAGGCGTTAGAAATATTCTATCCTATCTCTAGCACACAAAGTAAGTAATATTAGTATAAACTAATTGAGAAAATATTAATAATCTTGATTTCTTGCACTAATGATTCTTCGAATAACGGCTTCATCATTTCAATTCAATACCAGTTGGAGCAATAGTTTAAACAGGAAATTTGAAAGCGCTCTATTTCGAAGTCTGAAATCCGCTTAGTTTCAAACCTGGCTTCCTTTTCACTCCATTTGATTTTGATACCAATCTAAAATTTATATATATATATATATATATAGCAGAATTTAAAATGTAATGATAATTTCATGAATAATTAAATTATAGTTACAATTTGCAAGTATAACAGATTACCATTTGCTATGTAAGAACAGTCTCATTTTAGTTTATGTATATTAGGTGACCAAACGAGCATAGCGTGCAAATTATGATAAGTGATACGCTTGCTCATCACAACGTAGCGCTGGTTAGGATGGTATACACAGCTCCACATTGCACTCGTCGCCTTGAGGCGTAAGATGTGTTAGGTTTCATTACCCCAGTAATTCCACTAACATACAACATCCTTCAAACTAAAACACACAAATATTTGCATATTACTAATTGGCGGTAGAAATGGGAGCTGCGGTGGTACTTACCTAGTCGGTCTCCGGCAACAGAAAGATTTCACCAGTAAATCATCAAAATATAATGTATTAAACAAAGCAGTGGCTAGTCAACTGAACCACCACAGAAAAAATATATGTAATCAACTATTTTATTGTACCTCTAACACCTTAAAAAATGTATTTTTGTTTAAAACGTATAATTATTTGTTTACCTATATGTATATGTAAATACAAGTACACAAGAATGAATGTCTAAATATGCATAATTTTCTGGTAAATAATAAGTTTTGTGACTTTTTATTAATATTATTATTTACACAAATTTAACATTTGTATATTGTATATTTAGAATATTGATTATTTAACTAGTTATACGAGAGCCCAAATTAAAATTTCCGTGCAAAGCGATAGATTTTCTCGCTTGTTGATAAATTGCTGAACATATGGTAGCGGCAGAGTGAATTTATGACCGGCTATTCCATTCACCTTCATATAACTGAATAATAGTCGACTACGGGTAAATAATTTTATTAACACTTTCAAATCGTACGAGTTTTGTATTGTTTATATATAATAACTTGATTTATATTATAACAAAAATTTATAGTTCATAATACAATAGATTAGAGGTTGACCTGACGGTAAATTTGTTCATAACAATGTGGCGCTGGTTAAGATCAGACACAGCACCACATTGCGCTCGTCGGATTGAGACATTTTAAATCTCGTTACCCCAGTAATTCCACTTGCTAACAACTCCTTTTAAAACAAAACACAGTAATGTTTGCGGAGTACTGTTTAGCGGCTGCAAAAAGAGTTACGGGGGTAACCTAGCCCATAGAGACCTACCACCAGTAAAATTTTATACGTAACAAACAATATTCTGATAGACTATATAGAAAGGTATGTTGAAATTGAAATAAATGACCTGTTTTTAAAACAGTCATCTATTTTATTACTTTCATTCAGAGATGAACATTTATAAGATTAATGTATCTCAAAGGGATAAGGAATTATACTTTAAAAGTTCTTTTTCTTTTTAATCCATTATAATTAAGAAAATTTTGATGTATGAAATTTGGTATTGTGAAAATATGATTATCTAAAACAGTCTTTCTCGAAGAGAGGGGGCGTTTAAGAGCCCCAGAAAAAATGGGGGGCGTTGATGTGGGTTAGGGCAGCCATATAAAATTTGTAATTTCATTTACTTTATATAGTAATTTAAATTTCACTAAAACCTGCTGCACTGTTTTCGACTCAAATCGAACCTGATATTAACAAACTTATTAAATATTATCAAATTTATCCATATCATTACATTAGTATAATAACGAAAACATATTACGTATTTAGATTGTTTCTTTTAATTATATAAAAATATATTATTAGTATTATAAAGTTGGATTTTATTTGCTCTCACTGGTAAAAATTTGTAGTTTATAATATTTTAAACATTAAAACCGACTAATATAACTAAATTATTTAAAGCAATGAAATTGTGGTTTTTAAGTTTTAGGGTGTATAAAAATAAGGCGCTGAAAAATAAAGAGGGGCGATGTATAATTTGCAATTTCATTTAATTTATACGGTATTTTAAATTTAACTAAAACTTGCTGCACTGTTTTCGAGAAAGAACGAACCTGATATCTACAAACTTGTTAAATACCATCAAATTCATCCGTCTCATTAGATTAAATTTATATATGATTAAAAAAATGAAAGGATATTACTTATTTATATCGTTTCTCTTAATTTTATTAAAAAATATTAGTAATATTATAAAATTGGATTTTATTTTCTCTTACTGGTTCTCTTCAAAAAAAGAGTGAATAGGCATTTGCTAGGTTAATGCGCTTTACCATCATCGACCACATCTTCACTTAACACC
>DWLS01008189.1:0-10101 GCA_018246255.1 Pachliopta kotzebuea | reverse complement strand
TGTAAAATATACGTAACATTAAATTAACTATAAATAAAATAACATAAGCAATAAGTCAATATTTTTAGTGAGAAGGATAATTTATAAATAATGTATATGTTTTGATATTATAAGATAGTATAATGTAAGTAAATAAGTACTATCAGTGTATGTGTTGAGATACACTATGGTGGACCCCCATTTTCATTTCATGGACCCCCAAATTTTTTTTCTCTGACGTAGATCCCTTGCTGGTTGTCATAGACTCCTAGGGGTAGATATACACCACTTTGGGAATCACTGTACTAGTATATACAATAGCACTAAATATCTTGAACGGTGAAGAGGCATCGTGTGCCAACACCAGGTGAACATCCTGAACGTCTCGTACATTATTACACGAAAGACCTTGACATACCACGCGACAAAGAAACGGAATTTTTCTTTTTTAAAGTAGCGGCCGATGTACTCTGTTAAGAAAAACTTTTCCTACCGCCGCTATTTTTAAACACATGACGGTATTTATGTAAATCAAAGATCATTAAGGATTTCTGCCTTAAATATTTAATTTTTTTTTCTTGTAGAAACAAGTGGTTAAGCCCGAATGAAGCAGGACTTATAAATTAAATGTAGTTATTTTCTATTTATTGGCGTGCGTCCGTGCAGAATAGGATGTCGCTATGCCAACTTAATGGTCGACATATGCTATATATTGTTATGCTAACAACGTCAATTTATTAATGTTATATTATTTATTATTTTTTAGTTGCGAATGCTACGGGTATCTTCTGATATATTTAAATATATATATATACTTAGATAGACTACGTTAAACAATATTATATGGATGTAACAAAAAATTAAGCAATATAACGTTTAAAAGAAAAAGTTAATGCCAATGCTAATATAACAGTTAAATTCATTTCTATAAGTACAAAGATACGAAATCTGTATAATAAAATAAATAATTCCAAAATTATTCATTTCTACTCAATACTGTAGGGCCTACATTTTAAAAAAAGGTATGGATCTATCAATACTTGTAATTCCGTCAAGATCAAGTCAGACAAGATCGCGAAGTAGACTACATAAAAGTAATAAAAAGAAACTTACCTATCACAAGCAGGAGGCAGCATGGTCCTATCAGCCCTCACAGCCGCCAATATCCCAACGAGAATCAAGCACAACATTGTCGCCATTGCTAATCTTTTGTAACTTAACTAACTTAGTTCACTAATATCACTCAAATAAACTAAATAAATAGAGGAACAACGAATCACTAACACTAGGTCACTTCAAAAGTTAAGTTGACTTTGGTATCACTGCTTTTTCTATTTACTTTAGCTGTCCAAAATTACGTGTTTAAGAACGTGTTGAGAATTTTAAAGGGCTTCCTTCTGAAGAGTTGGCTTGTCATTTTGGGTGTTATGGCGACGGTGGAAGTTCCTCGGAAGGTGGCACTCCAGTGCCGATATACATCTGAAAGAGAGGAATACTATAAGTAACAAAAAACTTTACTGGTCGTAGATCTTCCCTCTGTTTTAATCTTTCCCCTTCGTGTTGTGGGTAAGGGTCCTGTCTTTCTATTTATTTATTATTCTTTATTTTTTGTCCCTTTTTATTTTTCCCTAACTTGTCTAACCTTTCACTAAACATTAGTTTTTTTTACTCTTTCTATAAATCCTTATCTTTAGTCATCTTTCAAGCATCGCCTCTCAATTCAAATTTCGTTTTATTACTATTCTGTCTTTTATCTTTATTTATTTACATTTTCCAATATATGTTAAGTCTCCCTTGCTTGATGCCATCTAAGTAGGCAACATGCAAAACATTACGGTTTCCGGTTTGATGCTAGCGACATTATTACTGGGGTAATGAGACTTAACTACTAACATTTGAAGGCGACGACCGAAATTTGGTGTTTTGTATACCATGTTAACCAGCGTCGCGTTATTATGGGCAGGCGTATCTTTACCATCAGGTGGACGTTTTACTCAACTCCTCGCTGCTTCGAATAAAAAAATATATGATTATTTAGAACTTTGAAAAAAAGTATGATAAAGTGGAACCCAATCGTGGACTATCGACAGTTTTAATGATTCAACATTAGTTACAAATTTATGTAGTTAACATTGTTGCGATTTGTCAATAGCAAATACAAATTCTCAATATCCAATTTATAGTAGAAGTTCTATTACCGAAACGATATTTAGAAAAAAGAAATAAATAACTTTATATAAAATAAACTTCTACAAAATCGAGGTAGAATGTTTTGCTATCAGGTAAATTTCTTTAACTTATATCATTATGATAGTAAACAATCATACGGCGCGTTAAATAGTATAAAAGTACCGTAATCTACGTAGTACAAATACACTGGACTTTATTTAGCGTTTGTTTGTAATACTAATAATATATTGACAAACATATAATAACAAGAAACAATACATTAATTGTTTATATTATATAGTGACTGATGACAATGTCGGTAACAGAGTGAAGGGGATAAAAAATATTAAAAAAGTTGACTCTTCTACCAAATGGGATCATCATCAACTTGAGGTAGTCCACTGCTAAACATAAGTCTCTTTTAAGCGACGGAACTTAACCCGTTGTAAGGCTTACTATGACCAAATTTATCAAAAAGATTTGGATCTAGACAAAAAGGAATAGTGACTAGAAAAAGAGAAGGGAGAGAAAGGAAGACATTAAATAAATAAAAACATTATAGAGAAAGTAATACTATTTAGAAACTGTCAAACAAATAGGTTAACAGATTTATTGAATTTAAGATAAAAAAAGATCAAATGATGAACGAATATCTTATATCTATGACACGATCTCTAATTGAGGATTACGTCATCGGCATTAGCTGTAATAATTAAAAAATCAACAAACACGTACGTCAATCACAATTGAAGAGACAAAAAGTACCTGGAAAAAAAAATCAATCTAATGTCGCCCATTTAAAGTCTAGTCTTGGTATAACCTAAACGACTTCAATCTTATGCTCAAATGCCTAAATGAAGCCTGGCGCCGCGAACACGTCAATGACAACATAGACTGGACGTCATGCTCGTCAAGGATGATGATTCAGTACTTCCTATGCCTTCTAGAAACGTCGCAATCAATACTCAACAATTTCACAAAATGAAATGAAAAAACAAAGGACTTCTATGAAATTGAAATTTGACTCACGCGAAAAGGGGGGTAAGTACATGTGCTCCTAAATATAAAAATTCAGCCTTTTTATAAGATCTTATTTGTGTATTAAAAAAAATTTAGGGTTACAAAGGTCATATGGAAGCCATTTAACTATTCTCACATCAGATGACAGCTTCAATGCGGCCGAAGTACCGAAATAATTGATTGAAACGAATGAATCTTAGATTATGTGTGATTGCTTGGAGGGGACTTAGAAATTATCGATGACTTCTAACCATATATTTATATGACGAAGCGAAGAAACAAGCGACACATTCATCTATTGGTCAGTGGAGTAAAAAAAAAATAGATTAAATATTTTTAGATAAAACTTAGAAAAGACAAGAGAAAGCAAATTTTAGAGTTTTAGAAAACAGTACTGAGATAGGAGAAAGTGGACGTAAGAGTATTAGACGAGGGAAACATGTTTAAAATAAAAGATTTAAATAACAATAGTTAATTAGGAATATTATAAAAAAAAATTGAGATTTGAAAAGGAAAATAGATAACAAAAACAGGAAAAAAGAAAGCGGAAATAAAAAAATACAAAGTAACCCTAATTTTTACATACTGTACCACATTGTACTCGTCACTTTTGACGCATTAATTTTAATATTTCTTTATCATCATTATCAGATGGAGAATATCCATAGCTGGACATAGGACTTCCTCAAGGATCTCTATATCGGTCAGTCCTTCCTTACCCGCATCCAGTTTTCCCACGACCTTCGTCAGGTCGTCGATCTAACTTATGAAGGCCTGCCAACACTGCGTCTATTGGTACGTAACCGCCACTCGAGGACCTCACTGCCTTATCGGTGTATTTCCTTATCACAGTAATAAACTGAACAACATATTTTTTGCGTTATTCGAAATAGGCAAGAAATGGCAATATTACAAAGAATTATCCTCCTTTATCACAGTTCAAGAGTGTATCAATCGCAATGAATAATTTTATAAGAAAGAAAGACAAAAACTTCAAGCTGCTCAATAAGTAAGTCATCACAATTGCCAATAGAAAGCCGATAGTTGAGACACAGACCCGGTGTTAATATTTAAATATAAACGTCAGGATTATTCATTGCAATTGATCGTTGACTTCCAAATCTCGCCTATCAATCTTCCATAACCGCAAATCTTCCTTTGGGAAAATATCTCTCCACACGCACACAAAAAGAACTGCAAAGTGCGCACATCCGTTCAGCGCGACCCAATTGGACCCATCAATTGGAAGATTGGTTTACCTTTGGACGTACCAACCTTGGCCCGTGCTTTCTAAACTAAACCCTCCACACTCCTTACTAATTTAACTATATATAGTTTAACTATTCATATGGTATTACTAGATATAAAAGTCTACGAGTTAACACCAAAGATTAACAAGTGCAGCGTATTTGTGCCACCAAAAAGTGAAGCACAGATACTATATTTCAATTGGAAAGTCACAGCAGTTAATGAATTTATTTATTATAGATTGTTGCTTAATTGCAAGGATGACGGTAGATTATCAGATCATATAACCACTCCAAGCAAACGAACCCATTATGAGAGAAAATCGAAAAAAATTGTTTTGTTGTTACGGGAAGGCCCAACCCAACAGGTACTCGCCCTGTTTATTTTTTTAAACACCGTTGATCAAAAAAACTGGGTGAGGACCGGGTGGGAAATTTACGAATTTTGTTTTGGGTTATAACAACATATACCATTCTCTTTGATCTGAGAGGAAATCTTCAAAACAAATTCTGCTTCTGTAGGAAAGATAAGTCCATGCACGATTTTCCCTAAAACCTCTTAGATAGCAAGCGGTTCGGGAATTCAGGGTCGTAGCTCTTCATCACTCTCGCTTTGTCAATGTACAAACACGATACAACTTCGTATTTATCATTCACTCGCAGCTTGTTTGTCGACGCTTGAAGACTATTTTACTCGTCACGACAGGCGAGGGTTGCCCTAATCCTATTTCTTATATCCTCTGATCAAATCCTGATTTCTCAATAATCCACTAAATAAATAATTCATTTTATTACATAGATGTACGTAAAAGAGGCGAGGGTGGGGAGGTGTGTCAAACAAGGTTTATAAATATCAAAACAACAAATTAATTTCAATCTACAAGTGAACGTCTGATGATGACATGAACTAAAGCGTAGGCGAATTAAATAACAGCCAACTACGACAATATGATAAATTCCCATAGCACATGACTAGAATAAAAATAAAACAGCTAGATAATGGTCACGTGGGTGACACACCTATGATTTACTCGCTATACGACTATAGATCCTAATTTCATAAAATGCCATGCGACAATTAGGGCAATGATGATATATCTCTAAATTCTCCTACTTCCATATATTTATAGCATTAGATTTTGTATTAATATATAGATCTAGCCAAGTCGGGTCTAGAAACCTACCACCACCGTCATACATGGCAAAGAATAGCTTTGTCATATAAACCGTTATTCCATTAAGTAATAACTACATATCGGAACAACTTACGATTTCACAACACTACATGGCAAATCTCACATCCAGCGGCCCTACGCGACCTTCACCACTTCTTCAATCCACCTTGTGAGAGACCTTGAAGCACTGCGTTTACCAGTACGCGGTCGCCACACTAAAACCTTCCTACCCCATTGCATCAATGCAAGGAACACAGTACCACTTGGCGTGGAGATCCTTGAAAGGCCTATGCTTAGTAATGGGCGTTATACAGATGATATTGATGATGATAACATAGCCACGGTATATGGAATAAACGCTATTATTTCTTTAGCAGGAATCATCAACACGAACACCCGTTTTGGTAGATCCAAACTAAAGATGCGCTTGATCATAATCATGAAGTACAAGTTAGGATCTTTACACTGCACTCCAACATCCTCTTCGTTCTATACCACATACGATGTTTAGACTGGTCTAGAAAATAAATTTCAAACAAAACGACAATTATTAAAAAGAATGATACGAAACTTCCTGTACCTCAAGTCCTAAGTTAGGATGACGATGACACTTTGAATTGAAATGTCTGATACAGATATACAATCGCAACGAATAATCCTAACACATCGTACTCCCGAAACACACAATCCCCTGCACTCCTCAAACACAGTATTTATATTCGTAATGATCTTCGCAAATTGTAAACAGACATATAACGTCCACGTGATGACCAAAAATAATACTGATTGATGAGCGATGACGACACGGTAATCACGTGAGCCCACGCCCACCGTTGAAGAAATAAAGGAGTTGACAGACATGGAATTTGAAATCACTAGTGAGCTTTCTTTGCCACGTAATTAGTGTTTAAAAAAATGGTAATTACTTTAGTTTTTTAAATAATTTTTACAGTACTAGTAGTAGTAAAATCCAGTTGAAGGTCGCTGATATATAGATTGGTACAACCGTAGCTAATAAATTACTGTGTCCCAGTTTGAAGTGAGCTGAAGACGAGGTATACAATTTGGTGCAGTGTAAATTATCCTAACACCATGAACATCCAGCTCGACCGGACACACATAACGACGATCTAACTTTTATTTGTACATATTAAAGTCAATTGACCATTTTTAGTAACGGCTTATAACATTTTATTTTTTATTTTTCCCGTTTGATGAGTCCGATATAGTTAGGGTATATCATTCATCACAAAATGATGATCACGAATATCCAACCAACTCATCAAGTTAAAACAAAGTAGTTAAGAAATGCTACTGTGTGAGAACCCTGACGTGGTTCTTAGAAACGGCGCGCGTGCGCAGACGCACGTGAGCGCTCCACTTTCCAATACAGTCACACCCCCAAAACCTACACCAATGAATGCAGTGAGATGATGTAATCGTCTTCTTCATATAAGTATCCACACCCTTATTTTAATAAAAGTATAAAAATCCTACCCCCACTGGACTGGTAAATGCTAATAGCATCGCCTCTCTGACGAGTGACAACGAAACTCACCATATTTTTCTACAATTTGACAAGAAAGCTGTAGGCAAAAATTATACAATTGAACAAAACGAGTCCTTAATATACGTTTTAAAATTGTAATTACGTAATTAAAAATTAAATTTAAAAATGGAAATAGGACTAAGGATAGACAGACAAGATATGAAATTTAATTATTTAGAAGATAAGTAAGAAGAAAAATGTAAATATAAACAAAAATGTATATGTAATACGGTGTACTTTTGATCTGAAAGGCGATGCCTTAAAAAAGAAAAAAGCAATATTGTAAAAGAATGGAAGATGGGAATGGGGGGGAAATATAGACAATTGTATTGAAATTTTGTCAAAGTTTATGTTATTTTTCGCCTAACTTTAAACCATCTTTTCCCAACTCGATACTAACATTATTGTCATCTTGAGTTATCATACATAAAACAAATATTAACAGTCGCTTTGTTCATTTCATCTCATTACTTCATTATGTCACTTAGACCTACTAACTAATGTCCCATTTTATTTATTTATTAATTCATCCCTTCCGACACTGCAAAGGCTTCACATAATATCAGCGCTGCAGTATTAAGTTTGCTGAAGCAGATGCTGAGTGGAGGCCTGTTCAACATCATATCGCAATATTCTGTATTATCATATTTTATTATTTTGTTTCTAATATTGTGAGTGTGTGTTGAATAAAGTTTCTTTCTTACTTCTTTCTAAAAGAAATAAAAATAAAAGCACAACAGGACTATTACCCAAAATACGAAGGCGAAACACGGCAAGAAAAAACCCCACTGGGCCAGCATGAGGAGAGATAACCCAAATCCCTCTACTATTAAGGAGGCTTATGTCTAGCAGTAGACGTCTATCGGCTGATGAAGAAAAATATATATATATTTACCAATGTTTTACGAGTAGGATATATAATAATATATACAGACACTATTTATTAATTTATATATATCCTGTAAAGGTGGACTTAATGCCTTTGACATTATCTTCCAGTCTACCTTGGGTGATGCAAAGACGCTATCAGGTACGTAAGTTAATAGGTTACGAGACTAAAACAAAAGCAGAATATTGAAATATATATATCAACATATTAAATTAAATTATATATATAAATAACATTTAATACATGTATTAAATATAATACATGTCACATTATCGTTAGTTAGCAGAATATATTACTGGTGGTAGATCTCTGTTACCGGAGGTGGTCCTATTGTTACCGCCGAATAGTAATGTGCAAACATTACTGTGTTCCAGTTTGAAGGCCGCTGTACGCCCGTGAAATTACTGGGAGTTAACAAATTAACTCTCATAATGAGCGCAATGTGGTGTTGTATATACTATACTATCACCTCGTTGTTATGGGCAAGTCTATCACTTACCATGAGGTGAACGTTCAGCTTATCAATGAATAAAAAATATACATTAGTATTGTTTTCCCACTTCTCAAACTGCCTCTCCATTACTAGTAGATTTCCTAGTAAACTATTGAAACAATATACCGACTAAAGAATTAAATAAGTATAAATTTATGTATACATTATCCTTATATGACGTAAATAATTAGTATGCCAAAATTTAACATATGCCATTAAGTTTATGTAAGTTTTTTATAGGTAATTTTTGTGCTCTCACCGCTTTCGGTCCACTGTTGCTATGACCTCGCGCTTGACCTTCAAATCGATGTGTTATTCAACTCACTTAACACTTAACATGGAATCATAGCGGCTGCGTCATAGTGATATTCATAGTCGACTGTGTACATATACATTGGGGCGAAGAAACGATCAAGACGTTCACTTGATAGTAAGTGATACTCTAGCCCAGTGATTCACAAAGTGGTCTATATCGACCCCTAAGTGTCTATGACAGCCTACAATGGACCTACGTCAGCGAAAAAAAATTTGGGGGTCCATAAAATGAAAATGGGGGTCCACGACAATGGATCTCAACACATCCTTCTCTCTAAAAATATTGACTTAATGCTTATGTTATTTTATTTATAGTTTATTTAATGTTACGTATATTTTACATAACAGATACAAGATTTTATTTTGAGTAGTTTTAATTTAAATTCAATTCATAAATGTATAAATTAACATGTGTTTTTACTTTAAGTTTTTAACACTAAACTTCACTGCAGTTAGGAATTTACAGAAAATCAATATCAGGTAAGTAGGAGGTCTACACAACACAGAGAAACATGGCAAGGGGTCTAGTTTGGGGAACTCTGCTCTAGCCCATAGCAACGTGACGCTGGTTAATATATAACACAGTATCACATTTCGCTCATCGTCTTGAGACGAAAGGTGATAAATCTCGTTACCTCAGTAATTTCACTAGCTTATAACAACCTTGAAACCGAAACACAGTACTGTTTGTAGACTGCAATAGCAACTGCGGTGATAACTTAACGGTCTCCGGCAACAGAGACCTACCACCAGAAAGCTAAGCACTAAACAGTATATTTTACCTAAGAAAATATTTTGATGTAACTAGGTGGGTGTGTCTGAACTTGAATGAAGTTTTATTTAGCAATTAGAGAGAAAAAAACATCAGCACCTGATGTTTACGTCAGTTGGCAGTGCACCTTGGCACAAATGGAAATGTTCTGCTACGGATTCATTTGCTAAAATTAATGGCCTCAGTAATAGCCAAACATCCAACGCTGTTATGTGTATCTGTGATTTATAATGCTGCAGTAAAACATTACTGAAGTCGCTGGTTGGGTATGGAGCTACATGTTATGGAGTTTCGATGATAGTGAGCTCGACTAGCTTCCTCCATCATATTGATCGCTGATTTCGAGTCATCGCATGAAAGTCAGTAGCTAGGCTCACGATGTACCACCCACGGTTCCACACGCGCCGCTTCCTCCGCGGTTGGGGCGCCCGCCAGGCTCGCACACCGCGTACACTCGCAACACCCGTATCCAAGGGCGGTCCTCACCGTCCAC
>DWLS01008188.1:0-10101 GCA_018246255.1 Pachliopta kotzebuea | reverse complement strand
TATTAGGCCGTCGTGCCAGACTTTGTCAAAAGCTTTCGAGATATCCAGGGAAACAGCTAATGATTCCCCGTTTCCCTTGAGAGCTTCGACGCAGAGGTGTGTGACATACGCTAGGAGGTCCCCAGTCGACCGATTTCCTCGAAATCCGTATTGTCGGTCACTGAGGAGATCGTGATGCTCTAGGTATGTCATGAAGCGCGAATTCAATATACGTTCCATAACCTTGCACATTATGGAGGTAATTTAATTAACATTTCCTTAATTGAGAAAGTTGCCATATTCGCCTCATTGAAAGCTGATTAGCGAAAGTAACATGGACTATGTTCTGTTGTAGACTTCAATAAAATGAAATTGTAAGTTAATGGAATTTATATTCATAATATAACACAAAATGAGAAATAACGTACACATAATTGGATATCATCTGTCTATGATCTATGTTTTTGTCTATGCTCCTAACGCGTTGCCCTAACCGCCATTTTGTGTTTTCGTCCGCTGTTTCATGGTGTGTTATGCTGATGATTTCAGTATGTGTTAGGATTTATACGACGGATTAGTGTTTTCTTAGTGTTTCGTAATGTTTTTAAATTTTTATACACGTGTATGAAGTTTATGTCGTAGTATTTTTATAGGTAAGTCAGTAAAAAGCAATTTTGTTTGCGGAGCGCTATTAGCATGGTGCCGTATAAATACACTTTTAGGTAAAAGTGTATAATTTTTATTACTTCTATGATTATTGATACGTTTACAAATCTCTACCAGTACATTTAACAAAACAATGTTGTAAAAGCGCACTGTAACTAATTGCCTTTTAATTTTTCAATTATCTCTGACTAACAAATTCACGTAGGTATCAAGGCATTGTATAAAACAAAAATGCTAACGTCTTTTTTGCAATTTTTTTTATATTACTACGAGATTACTACTACGTACAAATACATTTATTTGCTTAAAATTATGTAGACAATGTAATTATTTAATGTTCACATTCACATCAATTTTAAAAAACAAAAGTGGCTAATTCCAATTTATTAATTAATACTTTACAAGAAAAAAATCCATCACTTTTTACATTATAGTTATTTTTATCAATTTTATATCTATATCTATTGTCTTTTAGTAATCCCATAACAAATATTAACTCTTTTATATCTTGCTTTAGTAATGTCCATTAAAGGGCTGTACTGACGCCATCGGGAACCTGTGATCTTAAGTAATTAATTTGCCTTAAAAGCTTTTTAATCTCACTTTTAGACAGAGAAATATGTTAGTAAAGAGTATTACTAAAAAGATAATAAAATGTATTCAACATATCATTATCAATATACCCTTAAGTGTATAATATAAAGGCTTTATAAACAATCATGTGTAAATATTATCATGATCAAATTAGGAAACGGAGTAGTCGTAGGTACAAAATTTAATAGAATGAAGAGTCTCTTAATCTTGTACTTTATTATGGAACATGAATGATCACCTATATATATAGCATACTGTGTTTAGTATATATACCATATATTATGTACATAAAATATAAAAAAATGATATTGGGGAGTGTTAAGCAATAAAATCCTCCAAGATTTTTTTTATTAAAATTGTTAAAGTAAACTATTTTGTGTTTATTTTACACTGGATGCTGAATCACATGTTCAAGCTTTACAACTTTAACTTACAATACTGGGTATGGTTGGATATATCAAAAAAAAAAATATGTTATTACTGGTGAATTACCATAATACCCTATATATAAATTATAAATTGTTTGTACCTCCTATTTTAGAGGTCAAATTACTCAAATCAAAAATGGAAAGGTTGTTTCAATTTTATAGGTTCATCAGTGCAAAATGAGTGTCATCATAAGACTCCAGAACTTACCATGGTCAGCCAACGCCCTCGACATTAGGAATTTCTTTCGGGGCCTCTCCATTCCCGAAGGCGGTGTACACATCGTAGGCGGCGAGCTTGGAGATGCATTCATTGCTTTCAGGTAGCTATAATATGCACCCTTCTCAAATACATATAACATACAAAATAAAAACTGCATTTAGATGTATGTAATGCTATCTATTTGAATTGTATAAATAAAAGCGGTTTATGACTGCAACTATAATAGTCTTTGGTAGATTTAAGTAAACAATAGGTACAAGATATTTAATAAATGGAGTGTATAATATATCCTGTCTTTATACCCAACAAAGTTATAACCTCGCAGTGAGATAGAAATGATTGAATACAAGCAGCCAATGGGACATACTTCTGGTATTATATTTGTTTATATAATTGTAAGGACATTTAAAAGAAAATAAAAGGAAAAATCAATGGATATAGGGGTGTAGGGAGTGAGGTCCCATACAACAACTCACGGGACAGAAGCCAACCTCGCCTGCTCGAAGTGCACCCTGCTAATCAACAAACGAGGCTCTGGCTTCCTACTAACCCACATTTGGCCAGTGTAGTGGGAGATAATCCAAATCCCTCTAATATTGAGAAAGGCCTATGTCCAGCAATGGATATCAAACAGCTGATGAAGGATAGAGGAGCAGTTCTCCAGATTATTACAAGTGGTTACAAAAATAAAAAGAATTACTGTTTCTACATATATTTGTGCTTAATAGAAATTGGATAAAGAAATTTTATTATGTTTGGATATACCTTCGATTACAATCAAACTATTAATCATTATCAAAGTTGCCAAATGAATTATATGTATATATTTGTTTATCTTTGGATAAACAAATAGGCTGCAATTGGTGAATATACTTTTTTGCACTCGCCCATATAAGCATCTTATTAAGTTATTATAAGTGGCTTAGAATTATTTGAATTCTTTCTCTTTATAAAACCTATTTATAACCATAAACAGGTAAAATTTAATATGTAAAGTAGTACAGCGATGATTGAAAAAAACAACAATTTATCCTTAGGCTCATGGTATTTCTTTTGGATTATCTGAGCACACAAACATCTTACTGCAAAAGTCAGAATGTTTTTTTGTTTTAAATATGTATCATGAATCTTCCTGTAGTTCTTTTCTTACACGACTTACCATGGGGTGGCTGAAAATTGCTGTTGGTGAGTCTACTGGTATAGCATCACGGAAGGAATGATTATTAAATTATAGATTTAAATTAAGGAAACAAAATAAATACATGAAAATTGTCCTTAGGGAATAGAAAAGATGTATTGTTAATAAATAATACCAGAAACAATTACAATAATATAAATAGAACCAAATCACCATTTTGTTCAATGAAACTTGTATACAGAATACTAGGATTTCTTTCATAAACACTTAATGATTATTTAACAAGAAAAATCAACTTTCAAAGCTACTGAAGCACTGGTAACATTTGTTTCGGTAGGTCTGGGATCATTGTAGTACTTTTAAGTATCGATAGAAATAGAACAAATTCCATGATTACCCTCCATCTGATATCCCGTCTATAAAAGTGGCAAACCTGACAAACACCTATACATAGCGATCAAAGGAAATGATAATCAATAAATTTAATAAATGGTAGAGACTGGAAAAAGGCATTATGGGCAAACAAGGAAAATTATGTGGTAGTGTTTAGACATGCAATGATATGATAAAGTTAGGTAGTAGAGGAGTGCGAGGGATTCCATACAACAATTCATGGAATCCAAGCAAACCTCTGCTCATGGAGTATCATGTTAATCAACAAACTAAGCGCTGGCTCCTTAGCAACCTGCATTGAGATAACAAGGTTGAAGATAACCTCCAATCCCCCCACTGTAGGGGAGTCCTATGTCTAGCAGTGGTCTCTATCGGCTGATGAAGAGATAGTGAAAGGTGGTAAAGAAATTAATTTTAAAAGTGGACAATAAACAAAATAAGTTGGAGAAGCTGTATACCTAAATTCTATCATACATACAATGCGCCCTTAGTGGAACGAGCATGATCTTCTGATCCATAGAAACCAGATATTTTTGTGCGTCAAGACCTCTTCCTCCGTTTTTCTAAGTTATTTTTGAAAGATGCTGATTATTGTCCTGATTTTAGGTACTCGTGTAATCTATCAATACTATCAACTTGCTTTCTCTTATATAAATATTTTCATTGACTTCTTTCAATGCTAAATCTTTTTTACTTTTTTTTTTAATTCGACGAGATGAGCAAGGCGTTCACTTGGTGGAGAGCGATGCACTCACCGGTAACAACAAAAAACTTGAAATAGTTAATATGGTATACACAGCAGCACTTTGAGCACGTGTCCTTAATACATAAGGTGTAACAATACCCTTCAAACCGGAACACAGTAATTATTTTTTAAGTCTCGTTGTCTCAGAAATTGTTTACACAGTAGTTCCTGGCTACAATAGGAACTGCGGCAGTACCTACGTAGACAGTCTCCGGCAACGGAGACCATCCACCAGGAACTCCAATCGATATTTTCAACCAAAGAAATAAAAGTATGCAATCTACCGAAAGAATTATAATTACTTGAGTACACTAGGGGTATAAAGGCAAACATAACAACTGGCAGGATACGGGCCTATCTCACCTGCTCTAGGTGCATCCTGCTAATAAAAAAAATGTAAGCTCTGGCTCCCTCGAACCCACATTGGGTCAGCGTGGAGGAAAACGTTCCAAATATCCCCGTTATAGGAGAGGCCTAAGTCCAGCAGTGGACGCCGTATCGGCTGATGATGATGAATACATTAGATATAAGAAAACTTACCCAGTCGTTGTTTCATTTTAAAATATAGTTGAAACTAGTTATACTGGATGTCTATAGAACTGAAAAAAGTCTTACTATCTTTTACCACAATTAAATTTAGATAGTCACAAAGCATCAATGGACTAATTTGATTAAGTTGGTATCGTCAAAAATATCACTGTACTAATCTACTTTTAGAACAATAGGTCAGTAAGGTTCAAGGTAACAGATAGTTAATATGTTAAAGTGATCACCATTGACTAAGAATCCTATTTAAAACAACAGCAATTATATTGCAGAAGGCAATAAAGGTGAGGATAAGGTTTAGTAGTGTGAGGTTCTGACTTCATACATGGTCAAAGGGAAATGAATTAATCTAATGGAGACTATTTCAAAAGTAGTGTATCTGATCTGAGATGAGCATGTAATAGAACTAAATAGTTACTTATATATTAAACACATACGCGTCGGTCTACTTTGGGTGGCTCACAGCCGTCTTAACTGTAAACTGGTGTGAGCAAACCCTGGTTCAAAATAATCTCCCATCAAGCGTCACATACATCGAGGATACTCCACCGTGAATTTGTGAAGTGACAATATATTAAATAATGTAATATCGATATACGAGTTTCGTCTATTTCTTTAACATGATATATCATATTAAGGTCTTTTTAAGCATAGTGCCCAATACGGAAGACACAAAAATTCTTACTAGTTTAAACGTTAAATTATTACATACAACAAATAAACGATACGGATACGCACACCGCACAATCGGAGCAGGCCGGCGGAAATCATCATGTCACATCTATTTCATCCTATCTGGTAACTTCCTTTACTGTTATTAAATTGAATCAACAGTTTTAAGTAAAATGCATCTGAAATTTCTCGTCGACGATAAAACTAATAACTAACGTATAACGCAAAAGCTACGTTTTAATATTTACAACCAACTTGATGTAGATCTGTCTTAGTGCCAAGTACTAGGCACTATCGCTAATCACTGAATGCTAAAACTAACTTAAATTACATTCTTCAAAAAAACGGTGTTAAGGGAGGTCATCAGGTGACATCCATCATCAACCAGAGATCACCCAAATTAATTGGAAATACGATCTATGTAAGCTTTCCATACCCTGTACAAAATATACCGAAACAGACTTTACTGCAAGAAATTAACGCGTTTCAGAAGATATTTCTCCACCTACCCAATTAATTTGTTAATTTTATTAATGCTTTTATTATTTACTGACAATTATAAGCAGACTTTATGCTTGATTTGGGTCCTGGGCCAACTGTGGGATTCTATTATATTTCTCTTTTATTGATTCGTAACCCTATTATTTAGCTGCTATCATACAAATAAAAGTAATGGTGCTATTATTGTTCTAAATTTGCATGATCTCCAAAATAAATATGCAGAACATACAAAAATCAAAGTATATGAGCAAATACATGAATTATTGTGTATTGCACATGCGCATTAAAATAAATGGGCAATGGGACATACCATCACTACTAATGGGAATTTCTTAGCTTGTTTAAAACAGTGCGATTTTGAAATTTTAGGCATATTTTCGCTAAAGGATTCTTTCAATCTTAACATAGATTATATCATCTGCCGGTAAACTCTCAACGCTGGTAGGTCTTCCCCAAACATCTTCACACCGACCGCATCCAGCGACGTTTCCCTTACATAGTTAAATATATTTAATACAAAGAAATAAAAATCCGTTTCTCTTGTGCGCAATACTAATTACATATAAACAGTCTTCGTCTATTTGCTATTCCATAAATAATGACGTTTGTGGACCAACAGGCCCACGCCATGACTTACTCAACAAGGACAATATTACCATATTTGTCTTTTTCATCCAGGCAATAATTTAGTGTGGATTTGAACTAGTTTTTTTGAGGCGACGAGGTGAGCAAAGTTTCACTAAATGATACACCTGCACATAACAACATAGTGCATGATTAAGATGGTATACTCGGTATCACATTGCGCTTGTCGCTTGGAAACGTTAGATGTCTTGTTACCCCATTAATTTCACTATCATACAGAACCTTTCAACTGGAACGCATTAATGTTTGCACATTACTGTTTGTCGACTGCAATAGGAGCTGCGGTGGTATCTACCTAGATGGTCTCCTGCAACAGAAAAATACCACCAGTATAAAAATATTTATCGTGAGACTGACATGTTTGAGACTTAAAATCTATTCATCAAGATCTTCTACTCCTTATTCTTTATAAATAAAACACGTGAGAGCTTGCTTCTTCATCAACTCTATACAACTCCACACAACAATTATTTTAATAGTAATAAGTTTACCAACAAATTCTAAATTGGGAAACTGCAGAGTGACAGTCATCATTTTACAGGCAAAATTATATACATGAAGTTATCTTTAATTCTTCATTGGATTAAAAACCACTGTATCCCAGTGAACCTTCCTTCTGGAAACAACCTGTAACTTAATTTAGTGATTTTGCTATAACCGGAGCTACAGAAATAAAAGAAAGAATTACAGCTACTTGCGAAGGGTACACTAGCAAATGAATTTACTGGAGTAAATACTTCACAGCAGGGGTCTCTTAACAAATGCCTCATTGTTATGTATCTGCCTGAATCTATTAATCAATGGTAAGCGGGGGCAGACAACACCTAGGCGTGCCCAGGGTCAGAAAGTTAGGGTTTTAATTCTTTGAGAGCTCGAGAAGTTGGCAGCTATCTTAGTGAAAACTGAGTCTACAATTATTTTTAGACGGCAGCTTCGACCGCATTGGACATTTATGGACAAAAAAGCGAACTTAATTACAAATAACATTTCCTATAGTCAACCTCTGTTAGCAGATTTCTTAATTTATTTGCAACTTTTCAGACTAGTTGTGAAATAAGGTATAAGTGAAAGTAAAGATCAATGCTTCATTATTTGAGTGGCCATCTTGTAGTTGATATTTAAACTTCCATGTTCAAGAAATGATGTAAGTAGGTGATGTAAATTTTAAGACTACCGTCAAAGTTTTTAAATAATAAAACCTATATAGAGAAATAAGCACGCTTTATAGTATTATGCGAAGAGTTTGTTTGCTATTAAATATTATTGTATCCGGTATATAATACAGTACTTTACACTACGTGCTTGCATATGGCACCACTTTCAATCTTCAACAACACTTTATTAATCATTACTACACCATATATACACCTCACTATAAACATAGAATATCCTAACTATAAAGAGGTAAGCACTTTTCAGATGTTGTGTATTTGTGTGGCAATCTATTTGATGGTACTTATCATCGAAATTGATAATAATTTAATAACTAGTCCTTCGGCAGACTTCCTGCAGTCTGGTACATAAATTTTTTTAAGTACCGCAAGTCGTTACAATATTATCATACACAATAAATTTGCGATCCTTGTTTTTTTACGACGTTATAAGAATTATGAAATTTTTGACAAGCGATTCTGGGGGGAAAACTACAAATTGTATTGGGATTTTTACGACTTTATAACTGGCAAAGTGCTTTTGTTAAAATACTGTGTCTAAGCACTTAACATTTACCTTGCCATGAAGTGTTAATGCCAACGATGTATGGTGGAAGTGTGGTTTAAATTTTTTTTAAAGTATTCGACATTTATGTATTTTGCACAAACCAAGACAGTAATCAGGATGCTGCCAGTGGCAAAGTAACACCAAAGCAAAGTACAAAGTCATAGAGTACAGTGAGGGTAGTTCAAAAGAAAACTATAAATATACGCACCAAAACCCAATCTTGAATCCTATTGACGGAAGCAGCCAAATATGATTAACTGGATGAAATCACTAGAAAACATCATCACCATCTGTCAACTGGCGTCCACAGCTGGTCAGCACGACTTTCCCAAATACTACAATATCATCAGTTATAAGTATTAATTGAATTTTGCGACTCGGCTTAAGACACAACTTTTAAGCTCTCACGTGTTTTACTTTCGCGATTACAGTTAATTGTATTGACACAATGATTGACAGGCACGTTATTTTTAATGTCTATTGTTTTGCGATCCTTAATACTTTTCATTTATATAATAAATCATAGCAATTGGTGAAAACTTAAGCCATATTCTTCGTCATCTAATGTTAAAATATACAAACAGGTAGTTTAACTTGTTCCAAGAGAGTGTCGTACAATATAAAAGTAACTCCAACTAAGCGCGCTATGTAATACTCAATTAAAAAAAAAGATGTGTACTTATAAATCGTCTATGCAAAAATAATATCCGTTTGTTATATATGTAAGACAGCCAGTCTGGGTGTTTGGTTCTTGATAGTTGATATGTTTATGTATGAACATACTTTGCTGGAAAAGTATGAAGAATAAAAGTATGAAATCATTATCAAATTACCTTTGGACAACGGAGAAAAACTATTCTATTATAGTTAATTCATGTTATACTGTGAGAGTTATGTGAAATATATATTCATTAAAACCCTTTCTTGGAGTGGAAGGGGTCCCACACAACTCACGGCACCCAAGCCAACCTCACCTGCTCGTGACACCCTGCTAATCAACAAACAAGTCTGGCTCCCGAACAACCCACATTAAGCCAGCGTGGTGAGAGACTGCTAAAATCCCCCCACTATCGGGGGACGCCTGTGTCCAGCAGTGGGGTCAATCCGTTGATGATGATAATGAAAACCGTTCCGGCGATAATTTTCTGTGCATTGCGGGGTTCACGAGATTCTGAACCATCAACGTGAAGAGATTTTATGTAAATGATCAGTAAGATGCCCAAAATCATATTGTTGCTTGTTGCTTTAAAATATTGAGGCATCACTGTTCTCTAGCTACAGACACGTCAAAACGGGACAAAATATTTACTGGTTATTACTGTGCGATAGGAACAGTCATTGCGATACCTACTTAGACAATCTGTGAAAAGAGACATCACTAAAATCTTTCTTTTAAATATCAGTGATAATACATTCCGTTTGAGTGGGCACTGTAACAAGTAATTTTGTACATATAGAACTATCTTATTAGAACGAATAGACGCTTCAATCCGCAGATTTTTCAAAATCTATGCTGTCCTTCTTACCTGTAAGTCGAGAAGGTAAGCGCTCAGTTCAGCCACGGACTAGGACTGGCAATATCCAATTCCCTTCACGGGACAACAAGGCGCATTGCGAGTGACCATCCTTATGTTGTCAATTTCCTCAGTTTAAAAAAAAAGACGTTCAGCTCCCCGTTTTTCAGAAGAACAGCAAAGGAGTGGAATAACTTGCCGGGGTCAGTATTCCCGTCCATATACTATGAGGGACTCTACAAAAAAAAAGTAAATATGCATCTACTAGATCAGAGTTCCCCAAACTTTTTTGTGTCGTAGACCCCTTGCTATGTTTTTCCGTGTTGTGTAGACCCCCTACT
>DWLS01008187.1:0-10102 GCA_018246255.1 Pachliopta kotzebuea | reverse complement strand
GTAATATAGTTATTAAAATTAAAAAAAAAATAGCAGCTTAACTAACCCTTGAACTGTTGTATAAGTATTTTTATATCACGGAGCTACAAAACCAGGACAAGGTTCACCTGATGCTAATACGTACTCTCTTAAAAATTATGGTAAACACTGCAACATATTGTGCTCGTTTTTTAACTTAAGGATATTTAATTATTTTTTTTACAAATCGGAACACACTACTGTTTGACGGCAGAAATAAAAACTGCGGTGATAACTACCTAGTCAGTCTCTAGGAACATATACTTACTATGGTTTGAAGAGTCAAAAATGTACCTAAGAATAAAACGGGAGATCGTGAGAATTACCAGGTAAAGATCTCTCGAAAGGAAAGACCCAACCGAATAAAGGAGTGGTCGCTGATTTAATTAATATATTTTTACAGGGCAGCACACAACACCGTACGGCGGATAACGCATAATGACTTCCGCTGGACGGTCAACGAAAAACGTCTGGAGCAAATTAAATAGCAGAGTACAAGCGATTTGTAACTAAACACGATAGGAACATTGCAAAGTTATTACAATCGAATCTAAAAAAAATTATTTAATGCTATATATATATATTAGTTTAAATAATAGTTACTACAATGAACTAAGAAAAGTGAAATATATAACAATTGTTGCACGTAATTTATTTAATATTTCGTTGCTATGACTAAACGATAGAAAAAAAAACAAAAAATATTATATTAAAAGATTCGTTATGAAATAACAAATTCATCATGCAAACGTTTTAAAATGATCAAAACAATTAATGCTCTCTACCAAAGCTAAATACGACTAGATCTAAAAAATTATATTTATGACAGAAAACTCTAGCATTAACTCGATCATCTTTTAACCATCAAATAACATAGTAACAGATTTGATGTATTTTAATAAGTAATGCCTTTCTTAACTTAACATTTCCATAAAATGTAAAATGCATCGGATCCCAAAAATGGTAATACACTTATGGGTCATCTGAAATTATAATGCAATGAACAGAGTCAGGTAAAAGGCGCTTCAACTCTGCTCATGGTAATAAGAAAATGTAATATAAAGGAGAGCGAACATACAAGGCAAGAAAGTTCGGAGAACATTGCTTAGCTTAGTTGCCAATTAAAAATCACTAATCATATGATAGCTTAAGCGTAAATAAAGGACAAATACATTTTTTTTTAATTAAATAACTGCGCTTTAACATACAAGACTTGGGACTATATTTTGTTCTGGTTTAAGGAATTTGGACATTTTGATCACTTTCCGTTCCCGATTTTTTAGTTATATACCCTCATATAATTAAATAACCTTGGTACCTTGATCTATTTTTACGGCAATATTTATGAAACGTAGAACACCAAAAACATTTTAAGCTAACAATGCAGCAGTGACAAAGTGAACTAAACAGACTGTCTGATGTATAATGTCGTGTAAACAGTAATATAATTTCAAGTACAGCGTCGAGGAAAATTCTTTGCGTGACTGAACATGAAAAAAACGTAAATATTATCGTAGCTGAATAGAAATAGAATTCCTCATTGAATCATGCAAAAGGTGCACAATTAATTATTCATGCCTTCACATACATTGTTATCTACGCATGCGAATTGCGAATGATATCAACGCCTCTAATAACAAAAACAAACTGTTTTGTGTTAGCTTCTGTGCACGTCCGTGTGTTTACCCGCAACATGTAAACAAGAATAAATATGTGCAGAGTATGCCTTGAAGTGGTGATGGCTTAATTGTTAACACGGTGGAAACTACGCATTATACCACTTGAACTTCCACAGATTCGATCTCTTCCGAATTTGGACTTTCAAAATGTCGTGAGCTAGCTAGGTGCAAAAAACAACAACTTTTGACGAAAGATGATTCCCTCAACTTCCACATGAGCAAACTGATGAATTATCATTGCGAAAGAAGGACTTAAAGCTTCAAAAGAATAAAAAATAATATATTTTATACTACCATACGGTGCTAATTTTAGCACTTCCTAATACATGCCATATAGTACATAAAACAACGTCGGAATGCTAAAATAGAGAGAGATATCTAAAAAATTCTCTTAGACGTTATGGTGAAATAAAAATGATCAATGATTTACAATTTTGAAAGATTTCTCAATAATATAACCGGTTGGACCTGTACAAATTTTTATCGCACGCTTATAAATAACATTAATGCAAATCACATAAAACAAATCAATATTAAAGGTAACCAACGTATCGCAATTTCAAAATGTACAAACACGGTATGTAATCGGCTCACATATAAATTTAAAAGCCATGAAGCAATGCGGAGTGGTTAACACTTATTGTTTCCGCCGTTGCGTATGGTCTTTCTATTCACCAAGCCTAATTTTCCCATAGCGAGTTTCTAGGAAGGACCACAATAGTAAAGTTCTCAGGACGGCACCTTTGGTCGCCTAGACCAATGAGAACCGACTAGACAACTTCGGCGGAATAGCGCAGCGAAATATTTACAAACCTTAAATCGAGGAAAAGGCGTGTGACGTTCGCAAATTACAATGCAATTCGGAAATATTCGTAAAGAATATACTACGCTACAAACGTTTATTGATATTAAACTAAATTCAGAAACGCACTTTAAGATATTATGAATATATAATGGTCACGAATTATTATATCCTTCTGGCCGGCTTCGACCGCGGTGACGTCTTCCGGTTACCAGAAGCATCTGCGCAGGCTATGTTATTTATTGTTCGTTCCAGCGACTTAAACTCACCATCCCGTATCCGACAGAATTATTTATGTAAACGATAAAACTTTAGATACATATCTTAGCAGCCATGCTGTAAAGCATAAATTAATTTAAGACTCACTAATCACACCTCTGTATTGTGTGATTTTTCAAACAAATTTAGGAGATAGCCTATTACAAGTAATTCGTTCTGGTATTCACAAAACATAACAGATACTTTACATAATATTTTGTCTATATTTTCATTACTCATCTAGAAATAAGAATGCAAAATTTTTTTCAAATTTCTCTACACAGTGAAAATAAATACCATATTGCTACTACTATGTAGACCAGCGTAGTTTATGTTCTAGTTAATTTATAATTTTTACGTTGACTAATAGTTGCTTTGCTTTAACTAAAGCTAATGTATTCATAGCGTACGGAAAAATTATGTGCAATTATAACACCACATTAATATACAAAATGATATGTTGAGAGCCCGGTAATAATGACTAAGAGCAGCCCGTTCCAGTCTAAGAAACCGTCATGGGAGCTTGGCATGATGACTATACCTAATGTATACAAGAAATATACATGAACTGCTACTCCACGGTTAATGAATCCCTGCTTATAATAAAACCAGTAATCGTGGGAATTCTCTCTAGTTAGTAGTGTGTACAGGATAACTAGCGATAGCTTAGAATTACATATTATTGCATATGTATTTGAAAAAAGTGGCGCCGAAATAAATAAAATATTACAACAATAAAAATTATAATATAGCACCTAATGAAAATATAAGTTATGTAATTGTAATAGATTTATTATTAAATAACACAAATAAAAAAAACGTAGCAGATAGTGCAGCAAAAACAACGGAGGGCACTTAATCCAAATGACGTCCAGCTCGTCGATATAACAAGTCCTGTTCGATAAGACCATAATACCCTTATTATGGTCCGCACATTTACGTCACGAAGGATATATCAATATTTAAAGCGTATCGGTCGACCCTTTGCGGGTGAAACTCATCGATTCCACAGGTTAAAAAGAATCGTGACCGTCGGTGAAGACAAAACACAGCGGGCGGCGATATGCCCGCATTTAATTGGTTGACGGACCTTTTACGGTGCGTTTTTCACTAAAGCGTACCGCATGTAAACTGTCGCCTTCGTGTCGCTGAGGATGCCGGAGCTGGTAAAGGGGGCGAGATACACGGTATCCCTTTTACGCGGACCAATTAACGGACACCGGCGGACCGGATGTATCTACGTATACGCATTAGCACCTCCGCCCTTCTTTAATCTCCATAGGCGCGAACGGCGATACGGCTTGGGAAAATCTACAGGTCGGCAAATTTCTAGTGATGCTTAATCAAATAGTGTCGTGACTCCCATGACCGCGTTGAGTCGTCCTCGGTCAGCGTTCGCAGGTACATCAGTGACGTGAGCCACATTGAAATCGTAACGAACATAACAAACACACGTACACAGTTTCATTTAAGGGACGTGTCGCAAATAGCAGGCCACGTCTAAACGGCCACTCAATTATGGTGCTCGAAGGAGAACGCAATTTAACAAATTGAATCTAAAACGAGCTCATTTATAAATAGGACATCACGCTTTAATAGTCTGACACCGAATGAAATAGATCATGGTCTATAATGATTTTGAGCTTTAAATATATTTTAACACACACCCGCATTTAAAGTGCATTGTAGTAAATATTTTCATACTCCTTAATTTTTCCTATAAAAGAGCAGAACGATTTTTTAGGACAATTTCAATGTTTTTATATTTTAAGATTAAGTTATTTATTGTCTAGTGTTTTTTATATTTTGAGATGATTCTATTTTTTTTTTGTTATCTACCTCCTTATCTTACCTATCCTTTAAGTAAGCACTAATTTCGTGTTCCCTTTTTTGTTCTTACTCATTGTTTTCCAATAGTTTTGGCCGATTTAATAAGAAACTATGAAAGTAAATAAGAATTTTTTGAAATTAATAGATCTTTTGGTTTATATTAATTACATATCAACTAGTTAAGTAATATAGCAATGATTTTAGTAAATATATAAAGCGTATAAACGTTGAAGACATGAAATGATAAAACGTCTGTATTTGTTTGTGATGAGAGTTTGGTGCATGAGAAACATTTTAAAACTATTATTAGAGCACTTTAAACCGACCGGAAACACAGCCCGTGCCACCAATTACGGAAGCGAGGTATGGCGAGCGCATGCTACTTCCGTTTTCGCTTGAGCGGATTCCACCCTTCGCGAAGGGCTGCTTCCGGAAGGGACGAATATTAATAGGAGTTTAAAAAGTCAACCGCGTCTTTGTTCAGTGTATGCACTTCCTGTTCCATTATTCATGACAAAAGACTAAATTTCAAAGCAAAAAATATTATTAGTCATTAATCTTAAAATATTTCTTACAACAACGTTCTCTTGTTAAGCAATCTCTAAACCGTTTTTTAGCTACATGCAGCATACTATTTGAATTGTAAACGGAAGACGACGCATTGGAACAGTTGGCACCGATAAAAATCAATGAGTACCAGAAAAAGAGAATTAGCATTTTCCTACTTTTTTCGCAAAACGATACATAGAAGGCCTTCACTTAATTATCAGTTATAAGTCTAACAATAACAAACAAGTTAAACACTACCATATTGTCCTGATTGGAAATATATAATACATTATATCATTACCACAGTAATTTAACTAGTTGTAACACCTTTCAAACTGTAACACAGCAATGTTTAGACACTACTATTTAGTGATAAACATCAGAGGTAATAGAAACTACAACAAGAGAGCTGTCACCAGTAAACAGCTTACATATGGTAGGTCTTTATAGCCGGAGACCGTCTAAATAGGTACCACTTATTGCAGCCGACAAGCAGTACTGTGCAAACATTACTAAGCTAGTGAAATTACTGAGGTAACGAGACTTGATATCTTATAAGCAGCAGATTGTATACTATCTTATCGGCGCCACTTTGTTATGGGTAAGCGTGGCACTCACCAATAGGAGTATGCCTTGCTCGTGTCGTTACTGTATAGAAAAAAAAATCATAACATGATATGAATATATAAACAGTCCGATGTTAAAAAGCGGGTTCGGGTACATAAGTGGGAGGGTGAGTGTGAGGGAGAGGACCTCAGACGCGCGCCCATTAGCCGCCCGATCGTATAAACCTCGAACATTATTTATCACTTCCTCTCACTGTTTTTCACTCGTCAACAATGCACGTCTCTCCAAGTGTCGAGTTAATGCCTTTACGATCTGTCGAGGGGCAATTTGCTTTAACGAGTCCGGGTACAGGACAACAACGCCGCAACTTTACGACGACAACAGTCGAAGTGCGGCGTGAAATTCTCATCATCAAAAACACCATGTTGAACGCGATCCAAACGGATGCGAAACGATCACATTCAGCTGTGAACACGTCTCAAACTGAACATACTGAACGAACAGAGATTTACTTCTTACCATCACACACCACGGGACGTCAATTAAGTACAAATCGTGAAAAAGGAAATAATAACGACCGCGAAGTCCATTATATCCTTTTATCGATACTGAGCAATTTTATTAATTACAATGTTTCAGGATAACACTTGAATTATTTCCAAAAAAACGTTCAATTGCACGAGCGCTCACAGCGGGTATGAAAAATGCATCGGCAAAACAATCTCTTAACGAACCCGACGCCTAATTAATAAACAGCAAGTAGCAGCGGGGATTCGAATATGGTGGAAAAAGGGAATTATTCTGGCACGTGGAAATGTGGCCCTTACGGATGAAGAACTTCGGTGTAAAACGGTATGCCACCTACAATTAAAACCTTTGTCGTATAGTTTAAATATGGTATATAAGTTTTGCACCTCCAGTCGTGAGAACGTAGATTTCTTTCATAGCGGTTGACTAACGACTGATGAAATCGCATGTGAAATAGCACTGCAACAGCAATGTAACAGCATCTCGTGCTGTTTAGCAAGAAATGGCAAATTCATAAAACGATCAGACCGAGTCAGCTCCCCGAACAATGCTTTGCGATCGTATGCATTTAGTTTTTTAAGATTCAGCAGTACTCTTGGAGCCTCACACAATAGTGTGAATTTTGATGAAACAATGGTTAAACATCTTAAAAGTTGATTTCTCTCCCAGTCTACCGTAAGATTGAGCATAGAACGTAAGTAAGGGTGCAGTATCGTGTTATAATCTAAGATAGAGTAAGGTTATGTTATATAAATAATAAATATATCAATACAAGGTATATTCACACATGATCCAAAGAAATGGATACTATTTAACCGCATACTAAAAGAGATCGGAGTTTCCTTTTGGTAGTAAATAAAACACCTTTTAACAAATACATTTGCACTAACTATTGTTTGTTCTCCGCTAAATTAAAATTATTTACATACCTATATATTGTTGTTTACACTAGATTAATTTAAAGTAACATCTAACGGGTTGTTAGAACCTTAATCTGTGTTGTTAAGAACACAGCGGAGTTTAGAAATAGACCGCCAATTTTCATAATCATTCACAATGACAAAATCACAAAAACTACCAATTAACAGTATTGCGTCCAACAGCTAAATCTAAGAAATGTCGAAATGGTTTTTTTTTCTATTACTTATGGTAACAGATAACTTGGTTACTGATGTTGTAGGAAGTCTGCATCCGTAGCGCGTTAGGTGCGGAATCCATTCGACTCCGGTCATAACTTCACTATAAACCATAGTTCCTGCCTAAAATGTAACCAGAATCGCTCACGTCGCAACCGGAGGTACGTCGTATAAGCAAAGCGAAGGAAATCCATACGCTGTTTTATTATAAGCGGATGCCAACGCTTCAATTATAGAAATACAGCGAATTATATGGATTCCCGCGCTGCCTATTCAATCATTCAACTCAAAACATACTTTATTAATTGAATTAGGTATACCACAACTTTTTATTTTTACGTAGGTACTGGTTAATGCTTGACCACGATTCCTAGTGTTAAGTGAAGATGTGGTCTGGTAAAGACAACTTTAAACCTCCCATACGTATAATTAAACTATTAGATTGATTTAATTCAGATTGACATTTTTGCTACGTGTCAAAGCATTATCAAAATCTTACTGAATATTTTTCATGATATCCTTTACTTTTAATGAACACTTTTGTTATATAATAAAAACCAATGTTAGCAATATATTTAGAAGGTTCGATCATCGATGATTATACAAATGGAAACGCAACACAGTGATTATACAATAAAGTAATTACTGTTCGGTATTCAGTTCTTCGATCAAAATAGAGAATTTTCCTCTACGAGTAGATATTAAAAAACATTGATTGATTTTAGAAACAAATCTGACAGTTGCTGCATTTAGCTGCAGCAGTGCAGTGGTTCTATCGAAAGAAGGAGGGGTGCGCAAATGAACGACGAGGGTAACGGCACAGTGCCGCGAAACGGGGGCGCGACGACCTCACATCCGTTTGACTCTGGAGCGAGGTCAATCAATGATAAAATCCGTACACTAACGCAAATTTTACTATTAAATACAAAATCAGAAATATATCAAAGCAATTTCTTTTGGACGAACCAACAAGACGAGTATGTCGTTCACCTGATGGTAAATGATATGCTTTAACATAACAAAGTGGCGTTGGTTAAGACAATATGTACAACAACCACATTAAGGACGTTGCTTTGAGACAAAATATTAAGTCTTATTATCCCAGTGATTTCACTAACTTACAAACTTTGTAAGTCAAAGCTCTCCAAATCGGAACACACTAACGTTTTGCAATGTACTGTTTGTCTGCTACAACAGGTGCTGCGGTAGTGCCCAATTCGACAAAAGGGACCTAACAACAATTAAACATTCATCAAATTGTTTATGAAAAATTTTAAAATTTTTGATGTTTCATTATTAAATGCAGCAATTTTTATCACAGTTATATCGTTATGATTTCGGACGGGCAACTCAAGTAGGCTGTTACTTCCGCTCTGTGACATACTGTTAACTATTTGGGACTGGCCAACACACGCCCACTGTAACTCCATAAATGTCTGAACAATGGTGACATTACCCGCGACAATTTTCAAAGAATTCTGTTCATCGATTATGAGATTCGAAAATCTATAATACTCAAAGCTAATAATAATATAGATGAAGAATGCAAAGGTAGATAGCCAAAAAGCGCTATCAATTAATTTAATAAGGAAAATCACAAAGCTTTATTTCGTCGAGGGGTTAACAGCATAATAAAAGTGAAATGGTCATAATGGAATGAAACGTGTATCGGGTGAGTAGAGACTATTTAATATCCGCCGGTGGGCTACCATGATGGATGGTGGTTTTATTAACCCTGTAGCCGGACGTGCGCCGGGTTTACGATTTGACATAAGTTAATAACTAAATTCCAAATCTCCACTTCAAATATCTCTCAACTTTCTTATACGAAAACAACCGGCAAAGTGTTCAAACAACGCATATCTCTCGCTAATTCAATATATCATTGCATTCATTTCATTCTGACAATTTTAGTGTTGTCACAAAAAGTCGAGAAGAATGAACTCCCAGGTAGAATCTTATAGTTTGCACCATCGGCGCCAGTTTGTGCCATTATTTAATCGATACTACTATAAAAAAAATAACTAGTGTCTGGTCTCATGAACAACTTCTCAATATCGAGTAGTACAGACATATCTCTTAGAAGCGCGTATGAATGAAATCCAGTTTTGCTATCGACCTTTATAACTCGAGTTCGACGAACATAACTGCGAGTAACTTATACATGAACATTTTACGTTTCACTTGTAACTTAAACATTAAATTAGAATAAGTTACATTTTACTTCGGTGAGGAATATTGTGTAATGTTAATTTGCCAGCTTGTGAAAGTGGTACAAGTCGACACCTACAACAATTATCCATATAAAAGGCGATCGACGCGCGAAAGAAATGTGAAATACAGTGGGATTAAATCGTAGGTGGGTACCAGTAACCGACCCACTGTTTAAGTACAATGTGGCTTAACCTACGTGTCGAATACTATAATACATTATATAGTTAAAAAAAATTTATTACATACCGCTAACGCCTGATCGGTAACGGCTTTCCCAAAACCACAAATTTAACTCTTCGCTAATGGTCAAAATCTTCACAACTATAGAACAGAGGTTACGCGAACGTAAATCGGAACTTCACAGTACGCGCGTAATTTTAAATTTGGAACGGTGAGCGGGCGAGGCGCGCGGCCGTGTATCCGCGTGCCGGTGCGTTGTCGTCGGCGCGACTGAGCGCTGAGCTGAGCGTGCGGCGGCACGCGCCCGCCTTCATTCACAAATCGTGCGCGGGGAGGGGGCG
>DWLS01008186.1:0-10102 GCA_018246255.1 Pachliopta kotzebuea | reverse complement strand
TGTTTTGTTATTATAAGATAGTATGATGTAAGTAAATAGGTACTATCAGTGTATGTGTTGAGATCCACTATCGTGGATCCCCATTTTCATTTCATAGACGCCCAAAAAAATTTTTATTTTCGCTGACGTAGACCCTTTGCAAGTTGTCATAGACCCCTAGGAGTCGATATAGACCACTTTGGGAATCACTGGTCTAAGTTAAATTCATCTATTCAAAATAGATTTCAAGGAAATACTTTTTGATCGTCAATTAATTAGTCTACCATCACTTGCAAATATTCGACTATCGGAGAAGAAACAGCGGTTTTTACACTAAATCAACTGTTGCTGTTGCACCTGTTACTGTTGAACTAGCTGACGGATATCAGGCTGTTCGGTCTTTCATGTAATCAGTTAGCTCGTAATAAGCAGAGGAGTCAAGATATGATCTAGTTATTTGTAATATCGCACTGATGGTCCCCGCAAACGAGTAACTTATTTTCGATAATCTGAACTGAAGTTGTATTAACTTATTCTTTTTTCTAGGATTAATCAAAGTTATTATAAATATGAAAGTTAAGACTGTACCAAGTGCTTTGAGGCTTAAATTTAAGATTTTTAAAAAAGTGCAGTCAATCGATGTGTATTTGAATATTCGTCGGTACTCAAACAGTTAATATTTCAAACGTCTGCTTGTTGCTTCAATTTTCTTTATATATATATTACCATTCACATAATTAAGACTTTTTTAAATTTATGTAACAATTAATATGCATTTTCAAATCAAAACCTGTGCACAGGAGAAAATAAAATTGAGATGTTTTCAAACTAGCCAGCCGCATGAACTGAACATTATCAATAGTTATCATACATGGTCATTTTTATTTGAATTTCAAAACGACGTAAATAACATTGACATGGGAGCTTCTCTATTACATCTACTGGATCTTTATGTGAAATTGTGAAAAAAAAATACTGATCTTTATATGAAAAATTGTAATTTTTTTATACGAGGAGGCGACGAGACAAGCAAGGCTTTCACCTCATGGTAAATTATATACATACCCATAACAACGTGGCCTAGTATAGATGTTTTACACAAAACTACATTGCGCTCGTCGTCTTAGTCTTAAAGTGTTAATTCTCGTTACCCCAGTAATTTCACTAGTTTGCAGCACTGTTCAAACCGGAACACGGTAATGTTTGCACTTTACTATTTGTCGGTAGAAATATGTACTCGGGTGGTATCTACCTAAACATTTTCCGGCAACGGTGACCTTCCTACCTTAACCTTATAACTAACCGCTTTAATCCTCATAACGTATAGTCTAAACAATACCAGCGATTTATTTATAGCTCACAATTTTCTTTTACTAGATACTTTATGTACAAAAGTTATGAGAAACTACTAATTAGGATCGATAATAACATCCTTATTTAAACTAGAATGTCCATCTGTCCATTAACAATTTTCAATTTCGGAACTACAAGGGGTAGGAGCTGGTGCTAAAATTTGGCATACAGACCTCGCTTAGATAAGATCAGAGCCATTGGAGTTTTGTTGGTATGTGGTCAAGTTCCCGAGTTGTGGGTGCCCAAAGTTTTAGAATTTTGTATGGCACACTTGTTTTAATTAATATATCACATTAGAACCCGTATCTACTACTTTCTAATAGATCAATCTTATAGATGGAATTCAACAGGACATTATTTCATTACTTAATCTTTGATTTTATAGATGAAGCAGACGATATGGATAACAAATACAGGGTGCTGTTGCAACACCACCAGCAGGACGTGGTGAGGGATCTAGACGTTACTTATATACTTGATGAGCTGTTCACCAAGAACGCGATATCTAACGAGGACTTCGATAACATCTACAAGTTGGTGAGTGCTTCATTACTCATTTAGCATTGCCCACAATTGTTTGGAAGGTTCATTATCTCAGTGTTCGCTAATACGTACCACAAAGACGACTGGATGATTCAACTCTGTATGTTAACTTGTACAGTGTTCATATCCCATCGAAATGAGATACGTTGAATGATTCAGTTCGGAATTAGGCAAATTGGTAATTGCTTGTTTACAACATATTTTATTTTACAGGGTTTCTTTTGAGGATTTAATATTTTGTTTATAAAACAAAACATATAAAGCCTTTATATTACAAACATTATATAAACCAAAGTGTCTATAAATAGACTTGTTCTGTGAAGTATTTGTTTGTGAAATGACTTTATAATTGATTGTATTAATAAATTACATATAGTACTTAATTTGTTTCTACTTTCTCACTCTTTTGTGGTTATTGTATTTAAATCTAGATTTTTTTTCATGTAAATATCGTACCGTAACTTCCCACGAAATGTGCTCTTTTCTCACGGTGTTTATTTAGTAACGCACACATTACTTTATATTCATGACCTCATTATTACAATTAACAAATTTTAAAATAAAAACTTCCATTAAAATGGTAATTCAAAATTTTCAACCAAAAACTGAGTTACCTACTTTTTTTTTTATTTCACTACCACTATGTAAATTTACAGTTTTTGAACAACCTCCGAAATATTGTACTAAAATTTAAAAACATAAAATTGTTTATTATGAAGTAACTTAAAATAAGGTCATCGTGTATATTTCATATAAGTTAGCAATCAAAAAATAATCCCCAATGCGTCACTCACTGATTGCGGGACTTTCGTTAAGTAAGGATGTAGGTGTAAGTTATATTTATATACATGTTACAAATCTAAGCACACTGCACCGCTGCTGTATTTTAATTATTGAAGAAAAGTCATTTAATTTTACTGTCATACTTTTTATATGCTGTCAAAAGCAGTATGATATATTAACACCTGCTATATTGACAATTTTGATCATAATATCAGGTAATTGTTTCTCTAACATCCAACGCGAAACAAAGAGTATATAAGTTTACCAACGTGTCTTTGTCCGTTGCACTATAGTTTTTAAACAGCTAGAAGAATTTTTAATTTCCTTTTTATTTGTAAAGCAAAAAATGCTATTCTTAGTGCTAGATATATTTCAAAGAAATCAGTTCAACCACTTGAAAATTATCAGCTCTCTATACCCTTGACCTAAATTTCACATGACGTCATACGAAACAACCCGAAGGTAGTGAAGCATTGTATTATATGTTGAAAATCGTTACAACAATGTTTTTATTGCAGTAGATTTACAATACGATATGAATGCTTGGATAGGGTTCCGGGGTTTGAAAAAACTAACCTCTAATAATAATGTACTTATGAAATCTTGCGTTAAACATCCAATGTTAGAGGACCAGTTATCCGATCACATGAATTAGTTTTACTTTATACCGATTTTAGATTTTGTTAAAAATTATGATTAATACTAATATTTTATGTCATCTCTTCGCAATGAAATATATATCTCTTACAGACGAGTCGCGTAGAAAGAACCCGTTATTTGATAGATACTTTGCTTCAAAATGGTTCGAACAGCAGTTATGAGACGTTCGTAGACAGCTTGGCCAAAGACTGGCAGTGGTTGTATAAGAAGTTTACAGATGAAAGCAACGAGGCCATGTTGAATGACAGCTATGAGGACGGACTCAGCAGAGGAGACGTACCAAGACTCCCGGACCATTATGTTAGAAGAGTCACTGTAGTAAGTAAATTAATATAAATTTTTATTTAGAAAACAGTCTATGTAGGTACCACTGCAGCTCCTATTTCTTTCGCCAAATACCAATGTGTTAACATTACTGTTTCGGTTTGAAAAGCTCTGGACCCTAGTGAATTACTTAGGTATAGGGATCAACCTTTGATCACAAAGCCACAAGCATAAAGTGATATAATGTTTATCAATCTCGTTAGTACCACTTTATTATGAGCGGGCGTATCACTTACTATAAAGTGAATGTCCTGCTATTCTCCCAGCTCCTGTGAATAAAAAATTATTTATTTATCACATAAAAGTACTTAAAAATTTTAAACCATATTATAATTTACGTACAAAGGCTTATTAAGATATGCTAAAATTATTGCCTGTTTGCAGAACCTATCTTATTGTTGGAATTTTTTCATTACAGGAACAAGAAGTCGCTAGCAAACTGAAGGTATTGACTCGTCACAAAATATTAACATTACATGGCATGCCTGGATGTGGGAAGACCACAGTGGCGATCAGCGTGCTCAGGAACAATCCAGAACTCATCACCGGCAACTTCAACGGTGCAGTTTTCTGGCTTAACTTCGGAAACTGTAAAACGGAAGATGACATCATCGCGCTACAAAATAAGTGAGTTCATAACTTCGTTTAAAAAAAATTGATGACGTTACCACTTCGTTTTCATAAATTAATTACCATTTATTTTATCCGACCATATATGAGTAAAGTTTTTAAGTTGCATGTATGTATAATTAAGTAGACCAATATATTTAATACGTAGTTTGATTCTTATTAATCTGTGAATCTTATACGACACATATCGACTAATTATTAATTACACTATAATAACATTGTATCAATATCATTAATAATGTACTATTAATTAAGTCATTATAAAGACAGTCGAATTATAGTCTATATGTAACAAAGTGGAGCGGGTTCGATTTCCCCTCTAAGCTAAAGATTCTATTGAACGAAAACACCATGACAAAAACGATGTATTCCAACAACAACTGTTTTAATAAACGTGTAATACCTACCAATGCGTAACTGGCCAGCGCAAAGGACAAATTATCGTAATTTTTCTTTTAAGAGAAACCTCGAAATCTCAGCACATACATAGTAATAGTAACATTGAGAGGATTGTTATTTTTTATTTATTGAATATCATTAATTTGTTGTTTCATTGTTAGTTTCAAATCAGCTACTTCAAATTTGCAAGCTCTTTCCACAATATTAGTTGGGGAGCTCCTCTTTCGAATAAATGAAAATTGACGCTTTTTTATATTCTAGATTATATCGCAAAGCATCTTCTATGTCAACGCACAATTCGTACATGAACTCCTCAGTTTCAATGTCGAGTATAGGATCTAACGCCGACAGCCATTCATTCTATGACTGGTCATCGCAGGACATGAAGGATCGGCTCAAATCTCAATTCCTTGAGCAAACGTTAAAAGAATGTTTGCTAGTACTGGACGAGGTTAACGAGAAGAAATGTCTAGAAGCTTTCGACATCGGCTGCAAGATATTAGTAACTACTCCCGACACCGATGTCGTATTAAATTATCAAGCACAGATAATTAAGGTAATCAATTTAAACACTATAAAATATTAAGAAAGGCCAAAGAAAACCAGGTGAAAGTCAGTAGATGCCGATCAACTATAGATAGGTCACTGTTTCTCGTGACCGTGTAGGTAAATACTACCTCTGCGCTTAACTCTATTGCTAGTAAACATCTAGCACACATCTCTGTTTTCCAATTAATTTGAAGAGAGCTGTAGCTGATGAAATTACTAAGGTAAAACACTTATCATTTTGTGTCCCAAGATGACAAGCACAATTCTGTTTAGCGAAGAAATAGGCTCTCTGGTGATCCCTACCTAGGCAGTTCCTTGCAACACCTACAAACAATTTGTCGTATATTGCAACACTTCCCAGTTGAATTAAACAAACTGAATCGGAATACAATAATGAGGTTATTATGCATTTGTACCTTCAGGAAGGCAATATAAAACCATGATTCTGATATGAAATACTACTACAAATTTTTAGTATGGGTTTAAACATATTTACAGGTAGAAAATAACTTCAGTGAGAAGGAAACCTTAGAATTATTTTCCTCTTGTCTGGAGCAGCCAGTGTCTGAGTTACCAAGACAGGCGAAGAAACTGCACGAAATATGTAAAGGTAGTCCTTTCCACATAGCACTGATCGGCGCTCAGCTAACAGAGAATAAAGAAAGATTCAAACACGACCAAAAGTACTGGAACTATTACTTGAACAAACTGGAGAAAAGGGACTTCTTTTTGTAAGTAATTTTTTTTAATAGTATTGTTTACATTATTATTTTGAACATAGTGACAGAAGACGAGCAAGACAGTCACCTCATGTTCAGCATACTCAAAACAATGTAATCTTAACTAGGATGATACACTGCACTACCTTTTCACAATCAGACATAAATCATATTTACAGCTTGTCAAGACATCACGACAATCCGAAGAAGACCGTCGAAGTGTGTATAAATTTACTACAGCCGGACATATTAGCGCTCTTCAAAAAATTATCAGTATTGCCAGATAACGTGAAAGTGTCCGCAAGAGTATTGACCAAATTATGGAATAAGGAGTTGACGGAAGCTGAGTCCATTATAAAACATTTGCGAAGCAAATCCCTGATCATTGAATACTACGATCGAGAGCAACAAAACTATATTTACGAAGTACACGTATTTATAATGGACTACTTGAGAAGTTGCTGGAATGAGGAGGAGCTCAAAAAACTACATGGAGACTTCCTTAAAAGTTACCATTATGAAAATATCAATAATGCTCCTCTAGATATTGTTGATGATGGGTACATCGCCTTCTACATCGGCCACCACATACTCAACACAAAGAATCTAAACAATAAATGGAGTTTATTCAATAAATTATTTCTAGATCTAAAATTTTTAGGCAACAAAGTTAGGCTAACCGGACCGTCCGATGTTATTTTAGATTTGCAGAAATATGAAACTTATATAGCTGAAGACGTAAGTGGAATTTTACCATATGATAGCCACATATAACCATAACGCTTACCTGTTATAAGACTACTGCCTAAGAAGTAAACAGCTTGTTTGCATTACTTTGCTTTGGTATTTGAAATTGTCCATTTTGCTTCACATTCGCTATTTTTTGATGCTTCATTTTTATAAATATTATTAAAAATATATTATCCTTTATATTATTTTCTATTTAGATGTTCTCTTAAAGCAATAAAGAAAATGCAATTTTTTTTCTGATTTTTCATCATCACTTTAATAGAAAACAATGCCGAAAAATATTAAGTTAATAAAAATAAAGCACTTATATTTGAATTATAGGTCTATTCCTTACTATAAATACATCTATGTCATGTAAATATTTTCTAAATATCTCAACAACGCAATAGCTTATTTGCACTTTTAACAATCACTTTACACTTCTTGCTAAATTATGTATGTACTAGACATACGTATATTCTGTTGGTTGTTGAGACATAGTCAATAAAATTTTGTAATAACTTTTAGCTCAGATCATCTCTGCTTATTCCAGACGTTAGACAAAGAGCTCCTATACAGTATCAAAGCTTACCTCAGTACACACGGCACAGACCTCTACCGCTATCCTTACACGGATATTGTTCAAAGCATATTGCAGCACGAATCCAAAGGCATCCTCTATACAAAGGCTTCAGCCAATGCTCAAGAGAGATGTGGAAAAAATGAGCTTTATTTTGAATTTTTGTAAGTACCCGCTTTGCTAATGTACACTAAAACTGCTGTCTTACGATACACCCCTCTTAATTAGTCACGATTGTCAACCGTTCAAAATGTAATTAACTAATAATCCACCAATCTACTATCAAAGACTGTAACAAACTTAAACTTGCGACAATAATTATTATGAATAATATTTACATACTTTTCATACAACTTAGATAAAACTTGACTTGTCTTCAATTTCTCACGATAATAAATGACAATGAAGCCGCGGATGGTAAAGCGCGCTCACCCAATATATTTCGGCTGTCATATGTTAACAGTCAAAACAAAGCTATTTTACAATAAGAGGGTGATATCAGGATAAACGGACTTTAAAAAACTCTGGTGCATTTTACTTCAGCGCTTATTGCTGCTGCCAAACAATATTGTGCAAACATTACTATTTTTAGTGTCAGAGCTTATGAATTACTGAGATAATGAAACTACATCTTGTATATCAAAACTTCGAGCATTACACGAGGCTGTCCCTCACTAACTTAGTCACAATGATGTGAGGACCATTATGTGATCATCCGGCTCATCTTTTCGCTTCACCAAATATAAATAAATTTTATTGGCCGAGTAAAAAAATGTTTACTTTTCTAAAAACTTTTATAAAAATTATATAATACATATGGAGTGTTCTTTTAGATCCTGAGATCATTTATTATCTCTTTTATTTTAAAAGATCTAATATTTACAGACACGAGCAAAATGTAGAGGAAATAAAACATTCAACCATCGATGTGAAGGAGACTATCACCGCAGTGTGCTTTCTCGGCGATCATGTTCTCATTGGGACTAATTTGGGTGCTGTAAAGGTATTATAATCTTAAGAATACTTAATCAATCAGTACAAGTATAGAGAAAATTTTGTTTACGTAGTTGTTTTTTTTTTTCAGTTTTTTCACATTTCTACCAATAAGTTAGAAAAGGAGTTACCGACCAAAGATTCGGCCATCAAATGGATCGCAACTTGTCCGATGAATCCCCCTATCGTAGCCGTGCTGGACTGTAGCGGATTGATAACGATATATTATATTGACGATATCGGACAAGATGAAACGGACGACATTATCGAGGAAGGTAAGTAACGGAAATAAATATAATTTATGCTACTTATATGCATGTTATGTTATTAGTTTTTGATGAGGCACTTATTAATATCCATACGAAAATATAGACATTATGCCTTGTTTTTATTCATAATTTTTTAATTAGTGTTTGATTATAGTTCTACCTGGTATTAAACGGCGATGTGGTCTTAAATCACACTAACTTAGTAACAGACTATTAACTCGTTTCTTCAAGACACAACGTGTCTGTACTAGAAAGGACATGCCGGCGAGTTGTTCCCCTCCTTTATTGTTTAAAAAAAAAATCAATTTGAATGAATGACAGTCGTAAATTATATTTACATAATTTATATAACGTACAGTATAATTAAATGAATAGTCATATCAGTATTAACTTTTGCAGAAACGGAAGAATCATATAATAATAATTATGCTAACGTTGTGTCAATTCAGCCTAAGCTTGGCCCTTTTCTCAACTGTCGGTGGGCTAACAACGAAGAGACTCTAATAACACATACATCCAAAATGATCATTTTGTATGACCCTCGTGGAAAAGTTCTTAAAGTGTTAGACAACTTCGAACGCGATCGTGAGATTGCATGTTGTGTTCCCTGCAACAATGACAAACAAATTGTTGTCGCTACTAACGGCATGTATTGTTTAGAGGTCTTCGATTTAATAACCAAAGAGAAAGTGATGTCGTTTGAAGAGCTCGATCCTGTATCAAACATTTTAACTGTCCCTGGTACGTAATAAAATAATACTTATGACTAGAAAAAATAATTAATAATGTTTATTATTACTACAATGGAATCGAAATCTTATGGTCTTAGAGAAACTAGATTATTTATAGATTTTTACTGTTATATTATTTCAGGTTGCAACAAAATAATAACTCTGTCTGATAGAGAAATAAAGGAGCATGAGTACAAGTTGAACACCGGCTCGTACCAGAACGTGTGCAACGTATACATGTGCAAGCGCGTACTGTGCAGCGACGAAGTCAAGGAGAGTGGCTGCTTCCTGTCTATGGCGGTCAACAAGTCCGGCACCTTGTTGTTCGTGTCAACTGACGATAGCCGCATCATTTGCGTGGACCTTAGAACCAACACTAGAGTATTCGATTTGGACAACAGGCGAGGGTCCGTAAATAAATATTTCTTTACTAAACATTTACATCGCATTTCAACTATCCGTATACCAAAAGGAGATACCGTGAACGCTATTTTTATGTTTTATCAATGACATCATTTCACATCTCTTTAAAATATCAGCACGACCAGTCCAATACCGCGTAAACTCCATCAGTCCGTCTATCGGTCGAGGTGATCAATAGGACCGCGCAAGTTTTTTCTTCGTTTAAATTAAAAAAAAAACTGTTATATTATATTGAAAAAGTAACTTATTTATGTTTTATTTTTAGATTTAAATTTAAATGGTTGTATTATAAAGTACTCTGTTTGGAGGACTATGTTCGCTCGTGGACATCCATCTGCTGGTTTTTTTTTAACGCGAGGAAACTGGGCGGCCCCTACCCACTAAACCTACCGCGAAAGCCATCAGCCGTTATGAATGGGATGCCCCGGATCTGTCAGC
>DWLS01008185.1:0-10103 GCA_018246255.1 Pachliopta kotzebuea | reverse complement strand
TACTAAAGTGTTGTCATTTGCGCCATCTGTGAAGCTAATAGGAATTAAAAGGCTTGGAGAAAGCAACCAATCAACGGGCAATGACTATTAACCAATCAGAGAGAGACTAGTTCCCGCCGAAACTGGATATAAGTGTTTGCAATCGCACCAGTAACGCCATCTGCAAATCTAATTTGTACTAAAGTGTTGTCATTTGCGCCATCTGTGAAGCTAATAGGAATTAAAAGGCTTGGAGAAAGCAACCAATCAACGGACAATGACAATTAACCAATCAGAAAGAGACTAGTTCCCGCCGAAACGGGATATAGAAGGAGACAACAAATGCGACTGAGTATTCATACTTCTTTGAGTCTCTTGAAGTAAATATTATATGTTCAGTCAAAATAAGAAGTTTTTGTTTGATTTTGCTATTGATGCAAAATATAAAGCGTGAATAAGATTTGTATAGGATACAGTGGTAACCTTTGACGCTGCGTAACTTTTCCCACGCGCCCTGGTGGTGATTAATCCCGGAGTATGAAAGGTGTCCCGGCATGGTCACACAGCGGACATCAAGTTAAAAAGATCACAATCCCGCGGGTACCTGAGCTGAAATTATTTAATTTCTACCTCCATTAATCATTTTCTTTTTTGCGCAAAAGTCAGGTACACGGTCACCGGGCTGTAATGCTATTGGGATCTTTTTAACCCCCTCCCTCCCTCACACCAAGACACAATCCCCCTTCTTTGATTTAAAAAAATCACTGTAGCAAAGCGTAATTCAATCCTTAAAACCTCCTTTCATCTGTTTTAATGGAATGATTTTTATTACTCCTTCCTTTTATCTTTAAAAAGATATAAGTATTATCTGTATTATTTGTTTATTCAGCATTAGTAGTATCTTTTACCACAGACTAAGCAATTGCCACCGCAGCTCCTATTCCTACCGCTATATAGTAATGTGAAAACGTTACTGTGTTTACTGAAAGGTGATGTATGATAGTGAAATTACTGCGGTAACGAGACAACACCTTAAGTCTTTAAACACGAGCGCAATGTGGAACTGTGTATACCATATTAACCAGTCATGATATATCAAGCATATCACTTACTATCACGTGAACGCCTTACTCGTATCGACGAATAGAAAGAAAATCTTACTGAGATCATTTTGATGATCATTTTGGGACAACTTGAGTACATTCAGAGCCTTTATTGTCAATATCTTCTTCATCATCAGATGATAGATGTCCACTGAACGTAGGCCTTCATCATCATTGGGGAATTTGGGCCATGTCCCACCATGCTGGTCCATTGCAGGTTGATGTGGAGTTAGATCCTCGTCTGTTGATTAGATGCTGCAGCACCAGCAAGTGAATATATCTTGGGTTCCCTTTAACTTCTATTAATACTAGGACTAGAATCAGCTCTTGACTACAATCCCACCTAATGGTAAACAGCGATGTAGTATTTGGTGGTAAAGCGAAATAGCTTGATGATGAAGTTCACTAATCATTACTTTCTTCATCAGCCGATGGACGTGAATTCTTTAATAGGACTCCTTACAACTTATAACTCCATCTATCCATCAATCCTCTTAATAATGTTTTAATGTAGTTCATGGTAACTGTTCACCATCACATCGTATTCATCATACTCCCTACTCGTATATGGTACAGTGATACTTTCAATAACATGGTAATAAGTACGAAATGGTATAAAAAAAAACGTTATACTTATAACACTTACAAAAACTTAACGTTGAATTTAGTTAGGATACAGCCGATTGCGTTTACCCAACTTTTTAACATTTGACACCAACAGGTAGAGGTTTTTTTTTTCCCCCGTAGATATTTATGGACATTAATACTCCGAGTCAGGTAGAAGTGATTGCGTCGGTAGAAAAAAATATCTAATGCAATGACGATGATAAATTCTACGTATTGTTGTTATTTCATGTGAACGTTTCTATGTATTTACTAGTTCGAAGGGAGTTAGGGCTCTAATATGAACCTCACGAGATACAAGGTTCATCTGCTGGTGATACACCCTCCTTATCATCAGACAAGGCTCTAGCTCGCCACCGTTGAGCCAGCGTGGTGGATGATGGCCCAAATCTCCTCACTTTTGTTGGAGGCCAATTACCAATGGACAGTACAAATCTTTGCTTACAGTTTTGTCTCTTAGTATATTTATATAAACTTCTAAATGGTTATAGACCTCATCATCATCATTATCATCAACATCATTATCATTATCTTACTACTGGATATAGGCTTCTCCTAAATATCTCCACTCCGATCAGTCCTGCGCTGTCTACATCCAACATATTCCGACCTTCTCCATATCTTCGATTCATCACCACGTTACTGGTATATTAAAATATATCTCGTAAACTTATTTAATATACCTTAAAGAGTAAAAAAAATACATTTCTATGTCCAAAAGCGTGGTTATGTTAATAGTAAACCACATTACTGATACGCAGTCAACGAATCGCTGGATTTCGCATGACTAAAAAATCGCATGTTTCTCATCACGTGTCCCTCACTCTTATACTTCTTTATAATTATCATCGGGAACAGATGGCTCAGACATACTGTAGTCCAGTAATACGCGGGGGGGGGGGGTGTTCATATTATAGTAAATAACCTTACTGATCTTACTATACGGTAGAAAGGATAAGTCAATAAAGTAGGCAATGCTATTAGTTTAATCGGTAGTTTGACAGTTGAGAATGACGTAGATTTTTCTTATCTATACTTCTTACTATATTTTTTTTATTTATAAATTATCTTACTACATATAATCTAAAGATTATATTATACATTACGTCATAACAGTAAGCTATATACATATAAAATATGTAACCGATTCAATTGTTATTTCGCATATTCCAAGTCTGTGTTATATAAATAATATTAAAACTTAGTTATAAAACCTTTTTCGTTAATACTTCTTGGTTATAGAGTTAAGAAAAGCAAAGAGGTTTTATATTTAAATAATATTAAAATTATGTAGTTTTTATTGCGTCAAAGTTCTTACTAACTTTGAGGATATGTAAGTGATTTTATTGTTTCCTCTGACGTTTCTGTTCTGACTCTGGCTTAAGTAGGTAATTGACTGTATACTTATTTAAGTAAATAATTTTTTGCATATATATATATATATTTTATTAGTTATAATCGAGATATGTCTTAATATTTATTGTTTTCTCGCTTAATTGAATTGTTAAATTCTTGTGAGAAATAAAGATTCTTTAACCTCATGTACAAATAGGTTACAAAATAAATATTGTTATCTAAGTTCTTAACTTATTGTATGCATACATTATCAAGTTGCTTATAGATAAATAATTTAGTAATTAAAAAAAATATTATTGAATGTGCAAATTATCGTGGTAAACATACTTAATGTCTCAAAGCGTCGATTGTTGTGCTGTATACTATCTCAAGTAGAAGTATGTTATGGCCATCACTTACTATCACGTGAAAGCTTCTTCTCGTCGAATAATAAATAAGCTCTGTGTCTCTTGAGGGGGTGCATAGGAAGGTGGAGGGGTGAAGGGTGGGGGTTGGTTTTTGATTCGCAGCAGTTGGCAGCGATAGATCACGTCCCTATAAAGTCGATGTATGTACATAGGAATATTGCAGTTTACACTATTGATATCTTCGCTTTCTCAGCGTGCGTCCGTGCAGAATAGGATGTCGCTATGCCAACTCAATGTCTGACATATGCTATATATATAGCTATGGTAACAACGTTATGAATTTATTAATTTTAAATTATTTTTTTAGTTGCGAATGCAACGGGCAATTACTAGTATATATAATACAGCTTCAGTATTCATTATCAATAATGAGCTAACACTTGACTTCAAGTGACAAACAGGCAGGTATGGTGTAAACTTCTTTTTATTCTTCGAGCCGACGGTACGAGTAAGCCATTCACTCAATAGTAAGTGACACGCTTGCATATAACATACTGCTGGTTAAGATGATATGTACAGGAACGCCTTGACATATTAGTTAAGTATCGTTACCGCAGTAATTTCACTAGCATTCAACACCCTACAAACTACAACACAGTAATGTTCGCATGTTACTATTTGGTGTAAGTTAACATTAGTAGTAACGAAAGTAGCAGTAACAAAGTAAACATTACTGTGTTTACTATAGACCGCTGTATACTGGTAAAATTACTGGGGTAACGAGACATAACATCTAACATCTCAAGGCGAGAGCAACGTGGTGCTGTGTATACCATCCTAACCAGCGCTTTGTTTTGAGCAAGACTATCACTTAACATCAGGTGAACGCCTTGGTCTTTAAACACAAAAAGAAGATAGTGGAATTACTGAGGTAAAAAGACTTAATACATAACATCTCAAGGTAAATGTAAAGTGTTCATGTATATAACATCTTATCTACCGGTAAGTTATTAGCAAGCGTATCACTTAACATCGAGTGAACGCCTTGGTCTTTAAACACAAAAAAAAATGTAGTGAAATTACTGGGGTAAAAAGACTTAATAAATAACATCTCAAGGTAAATGTATTTAAAATCTTATCTACCGGTAAGTTATTAGCAAGCGTATCACTTAACATCGAGTGAATGCCTTTGCGGCCAAATTTCGTATTTACCCGCCGAAACTAATACGAACAGGTGAAAAAGTACAATCTACCTGCTGTGCGATAAACGGATATCGCACTTATCCGTACCTTTGATATTAGTCAAGCGTGATCTTAATAATGACTGCGAACGTTTAGTTCATATTATTAATGATTTTATTTCACATCGCTATCATTGTATTAAATCATTAAGATCATTAAATCAATTTTGATTTGATATATATACAAAAAAAGAGTGAATAGACATTTGGTAGGTTAATGCGCTTTATCATCATAGACCATATCATCACTTAACTAAAGATGGAATAGTGGTAAAAAAAAAATTGATATTAGTTTTTATTCATAATCTCGTTTCCTTTCGTTTTGTGGGTAAGAGATTTGGATTTCTTTATTTATTAATTTTTCTTTTTCTATTATTTCCTATCTTTCCATATTCTATACTTTCTTTCCGTAATATTTTTCTTCTATATGACTATATTAGAGACTATGAAGAGGTTATTATCAGAAAATACAAGTCCACCGTTTGATGAAAACCTTGGAGATATTTAGGAGAAGCCTATATCCAGTAGTAAGCGATTATCAGCTGATGATGATGATGATGATGAGATCTATAACCATTTAAAAGTTTATATAAATATACTAAAAGACAAAACTGTAAGCAAAGATTTGTACTGTCCATTGGAAATTGGCCTCCACCAAAAGTGAGGGGATTTTCCCCAATGATGACAAAACCTGATAAATATGTTACCAGGATGCATTAGAAGCATGTAAGATTTGCTTCAGTCCATGATCTCCTTTGTGGGACCCTTTACACCCCTTACAAATACAGACAACAATAGTAACTAATGAAGATTTTTCATTACAACATCTCTTAAACTCGCTCGAGTTACACCATTTGGAAGAAACTGAAAAATATTAAAGCGCAAACATATTTCATAGTTGAAGTACATTGGCTTTAGTTCTGTGATGCTGAACCCTAATTTTAGTTACAGCTCACCCTCTATCATACACACCATGGTCTCATAATTGGGGTAAATACGGGGTCGATTTGCACCGGCGAGCTCCGGTCCTAAACAAACACAGACTCTAGTGTAGTTGATGCGATATGCCATAAAACCTCACTTAGATTTCCTGTTTCATTTTAAAAATTTCGATCCCTCAACTTAAATTTCAAGTACTTAATATTAAGATAACATAATTTCCTATATATCACTTCTTATATTTAATTAAAATCTTAATATTTTAACATATATATTTCTAATCTCTTGTTTAGTATACAACGATAGATTTCATTGTAATTTTTGATTGTTTTATTTATATGAAAAAATTTATAAAACAGATATAGTACATATATAAGCGCATACTACAAATCATACTATACCATACAAAATCAATAATACATATAAACTATACAAAAAACATATATATTATATATAATACACATAATTCTTCTGTCCCTTTATATCTATAGTAATAGTAGTATATTAGGAGATGGACTTCTTATAGACAATTTATTTATAATTAAATTAGACCATCAATGCGATCACTTGATTGTAAGTGATACGCTTGCTTATAACCTACCGCAGGTTAAGATGGTACCGCTGTTTACCACAGTAATTTTACTACAATACAGTAGTATTCAAACCGGAACACATAAATATTTGTCGGCTTGAAATGAGCGGTGATAAGACAGCAGATTTCATTTGGTAGTAAGTGATACGCTTGCTTATATTATAGTGTTGGTTAAGTTGGTATAAGCACCACATTAAGCCCATCGTCTGAACACGTATATTGTTGTCTCGTTACCACAGTAATTTTACTACCATACATTACTATTCAAACTGGAACTCATAAATATTTGTCGGTTGAAATGAGCGGTGATAAGACAGCAGATTTCATTTGGTAGTAAGTGATACGCTTGCTTATATTATAGTGTTGGTTAAGTTGGTATAAGCACCACATTAAGCCCATCGTCTGAACACGTATATTGTTGTCTCGTTACCACAGTAATTTTACTACCATACATTACTATTCAAACCGGAACTCATAAATATTTGTCGGTTGAAATGAGCGGTGATAAGACAGCAGATTTTACTTCATTGTAAGTGATGGACTTGCTTATAACATAGTGCTGGTTAAGTTGGTATAAGCACCACATTAAGCTCGTCGCCTTAACACGTATATTGTTGTCTCGTTAGCACAGTAATTTTACTACCATACAGTACTTTTTAAACCGGAACATATAAATATTTATCGGTTGAAATGATAAGACAGCAGATTTCACCTGATGATAAGTGATGAACTTGCTTATAACACAGCATTACACTTACTTTGAGACGTGATGTTATTATTACCGCAGTAATTTTAATAGCATATTCAAAATTGAATACAGTAATGTTTGTTACTATTTGGCGGTAGGGTCAAGAGTTGCGGTTGTACTTAGACTATGATTTTAGATTAGTAATTTAAGGGTTAAATTGTTTAACCAGTTTTTTTTATTTTTGAATAATACGTTATGGAGCTGGTAAGACAATGTGTGGCGGGGGTGGTTCTCAAAGCCTCCTCCTCCTCTTTCCCCGTCTTCTCCCTGGCCGTGCCGCGACCCAGTTTTCAGTTTCCTCCCCCCCACAAAGGCTGTTACGTGTATCGCACCCCTGCAGCCTCCATACACTCACAAGTGGATACAGCCCTGCTAGGAAATTAAAGGGGGAAGTAGGTTACAGCACTCAACTTCCGGCTGACGGCGGCAATGACAATAGTGAGCTGTTTAAATTTAACTCGCCATCGATTGTTTGAAGGCTCACGTATTACTTGACACAGTTTCAGTCACCAGCTGCGAGTTGGAGTTGGGTTCGACTTGGTCTCAGTCCGTGCAGGTGTTGAAGATTGCATAGATTCGACCCTTAAGAAAGTCTATCCCAGCATATTCGCAGCTATGGCTTTGCATGATTCGAACCCGTTATCTTCAGAGAAGGCTGCAGTCAAATCACTAGATTATCTCTACTTCTATATATCCACGCGATTTTATATATGGTTTAAATCACTTAATATTAAGTATTTCGAGATTCAAACCCCGGTACTTTAGGAGTGGAAGGCTGATGTTCATTTTAGTCTATCACAGCTTTTATATTGGGGTGTTATGGGTCCCACATAATACAAGCCATCGTACGAATCTACAAACTATGCTTTGTCTCCCCACTAACCAGAATTGGGCCAGCGTGGTGCGAAATGGCTTAAATATCTAAACTATTAGGTCTATCAGCTGATGATGCTATAATTGTGATGATATCACAATTACATTATCATCATCAGCTGATAGACGTCCTCTGGTAGGTTTTTCTTTTACTCATTCCCCTGCGTGTTGTGGGTCAGGGTCTATGGGGTTACTTTATTTTTATTAATTTTTGTTTCTACTCTTCCAATCCTTTCCTTTCATTCCACGTTTCTTTTTTCCATTCTCTGTCTCTTTCAAGCATCGCCTCTAATTTCAACAGTCGCCTCATCTTTGCAGTTTTTATACAATTTTATCTTAATAATATTCCATCTTTTACCATTTTCCATTCATTTACATTTTGCTTATTTCCAGGTTTATCTAATTTGGTTTATTTATTTTACGTTTACAATTTTCCTTTTCTTACATTAACTTCGATTTCAATATTCTTTATACTTTTCCTATCACTTTTACATTATCTTTACCGTCTTACTCATTTAGTGTTTTGTTCATATTTATTACTCCTTTTACCATCTCTCTAGCGACTCCTCTGGGTCCATCTCCCACCACGCTGGTCCAATGCGGATTGGTTAAACCAGAGCCTAGTTTGTAGATTGTAAAGATTCACCACCATCTACTGAGGTTGGTTTGGGTTCCGTGGTTTATATGAGACCCCTTACACCCTTTAATGATAACGACGCCCCTGACGAGCTAACACTCGTCGCCTTGAGATTTAAAGTGTTAAATCTCGTTACCACAGTAATTTCAATAGCTATTATTTTATTCGACATAAAGACTTATACATTCACTTAATAATAAGTGATACACTTACCCATAACACAGCACTGGTTAAGATAATATACACTCGTCACCTTGAGTTTAGTTCAGTATCGTTCCTTCAGTAATTTTACTAGGATACGTGTGTTCAAACTGGAATACAGTAATGTTTACTACTGTTTTTCGGCTGTAATAGGAGCTGTGGTGATCCACCAGTTTATATTTACCTTTACACACATATATATATATATGTATCGAACACAGTAATGTTCACATTACTATTAGTCAGTATAAATAGAATGAGAAATGAAGTTTTTTTTAGGTACTGTTTAGTTATTTCGTATCTGATCTTACTATTCAACTATTCATACGTGAATAGTTTTGAATAGTTTAGTGTCCGCGTAGCAACGCTCAGCTACCGGAGCCGTTCGCCGTCTGTATGTGAAACGATGACCTCGGTTCCCCTCATCCGGATTCTTTGACTCGCAAATCAGGATACCAGGGGTGAACGAGCCGAGCATTTGAATTTACAAAACGATTACATTATAATCATTTGGATTGAGGAGTGGAAGGTCTATCCAGGGAGTGGAACAACTTCTTAAGGTAACATCTTCCGAATGTCAGCGATCATTACGGCAATTTGGACTCTCGATATCGCGGCTCTGAAAAGCGAAAGATTGCTCTTTTTTATCGTCATGACTGACCCGTAGATTCTTAGCATCCTCTCATCATTGAAGGTCTGCCGGAGACTGAGGGTCATTTTATAATTGTTCTCAGCCATAATGATCTTCCTGTGGAAAAGTATGTGGTGGTTTCTCATTGCCTTTTACACGCTGTGCTATTGCCGTACCGATGCACACCATCCAATAGCTTCTTTTCCAAAACAGTTCCAGCCAACTTAGGATTCCTCTTTTGGAAATGCTACGCAGCTGCTCGTAGCAGGAGAGTGTTTATTTACTGGAGGCACAACTCTCCATGTCGCAAGGTTATAATCGGACATATTCAGCATTTTCTAGGTAACACTTTCCTGAGATTACCACATCATACATCCTACATCCTATATCCTTGCCGTTGTATGGTCGAGGACTGCAGAAGCAGCTGGATAGGATATCTCCTAGCCATTCCATTATCAACCACCCATGGATCTAGGTAATAGCCTACAGCTCAGATCTAACTGTTCTCAACAACTTGTTCCCGTTCAAATGCGAAGTAGATGAATTGTTTTTTTGTACGTTCCCCCTTCGTGTTTTGGGTAAGGGTCCTTGTATACTTTATTTTTTTTTAGTTCCTATTTATCTCAAATTTCCTTTCCCTACATTTCTCTACTTTCATGTTGTATATTTCCTATCTTCCATTAAATTTTTCGATTTTCTATATTGCTCCATTCTTTCTCGCATCGCCTCTCAGACTAAAGGACGCCGTTTCATTTTTAGGTTGGGGAAAAAGAAATCCATTATTTTTTCGGTAGATGGCTGTAGTGATAAATTTCTCGTAAAGTATCGATCA
>DWLS01008184.1:0-10104 GCA_018246255.1 Pachliopta kotzebuea | reverse complement strand
TTATTTCGCTTAGATTTTCCCTACTTATATTCTTGTCCATTCTCATCTCTATATCTATCCTATCCCTTGAATACTTTTGGAAAGTGCAGGTTAGGGGTAACCTTGATATGTCCTTGATATATCTTGCATCTTGGAACATGTCAGATTTCTTAAGATATTTTCTTCATTCTAAGCTGAAGCTCCTTGGATATCGAACCCGCATGTCTTCGAATCGCATGGTATGCATTGATTATTAAACTTAGAAAATCGCGTACATGGGCCGAGCCATTAACTTATTTTATATCAAACTAAAGAAATTCATGAAAATTCATTCGCTGTAAATAAATTTCTGTAACACACTTAGTTTTATTACCTGCACTCTACTTTGATTACTACTTAATTAATGTTGATGTAACTTGGATTTAAAAACAAAAGTAATGTAATTTTTTACTGCTTGATAATACTGGTAAGTATATAAGAAGAGAACAAAGATCTTTACATTAGGTTACGCGATACGTCGATGGTCATTGTGAATTAATTTGACTAATACACAAACTAAAAGAAAAAGAATACTTCATTAATGTCTACGGCATTTATTACATGTAGGGAAATATACTAGAAATAATTTAACAAAAAAGTTTGGAATTCACATTTCCGTATAAAAACTGTTATGGCGATCATTTTACTCTGAAGGAAGCAGGTACTACTTTTTCCAAATTTTGGAGAAAACAAAGAGGATGTTAGAAATGCTCTTGAGGTAATACGTAGTTGGCTGTCGTCCAGGCGATTTTTAAATGAAATGCATCAACAAACTACAATTCCGTTGTCTAAGCTGCGTTGATGGCATATTGATATAGACAGGAATATACTTACCATACTTCGTTATATGTTACAGATATAGAATATATTGAATAACTAACCTAACCACTTTATTGTTATTACAATTCTAATTACTAGAAAGAAACATGAAAAGAGTTTGTTCTGTAGTGACATCATTTCTGATATAAAATAGAAGTAAAACAATTAAAAATGGCGGTTAGACATATAATTAAAAGAAATATCAACCTTAGCTTTGCCTAAATGATACCTGTTAAAACATTAACACGGAAATGTACTAAAATAAAAAATCAAAATGTTTAATTATTAGAGATAAATTATGGAAGGTCTGATCTACGCAAAATAAGTTCAATGTACCTAGAACTTTGAAGTGGTTTATTTGGTGTTTGATTTAATTTTATTTTTAATGAGATCTCAAGAAGGCGGTTGCTTTTGTGCGTTACCTAACGTTTTGTCTATTAAGCAACCAAAGTCTCTAATGAAATTAGAGTATTTTTTAATTTCAATAGCCTCGCGAATCATCCTTGGTACGAAACTGTCTTATTTTGCATGTATTTATGGCATATCAGTTGATAAAATGGTTTCGAAGATTCGAAATTTGATCACAGATTGAATTGCCCTATCGCTGACAGATCCGGGGCATCCCATTCATAACGGCTGAGGGCTTTCGCGGTAGGTTTAGTGCGTAAAGGCCGCCCAGGCCGAGTCCCACACATACCCTTCCGAGCCTACCCAGGGCATCGGCGGAACTTCCGTAAAAGGATTCCCCCGCGTGAAAAAAAAAAGGTCTCAGATTGAAGATTTCCTAATGTTGATGTTTATAGTCAGCTATATGTATGTTCCTTTACGAGAGTTTTTTACAAATCACTTTGTTCTACAGAAAGGAGTCCACATTCACAATCCAGCTTTTGGCTTTTATAGAAGTCCACTTCAACATGACCGCTCGAATAAAAGACCGCTTCAAATTTTTCAAAACCTTTATTTAAATTTAACCTACATGAATTTACATATATTTAACCTACATGACGAAATTTGACATTTTTTAAATATTTTTTTACCGATGGTCCCACACTAGGCAAGCCTGTGCTGTGGACAAAGTTTTTGCGGGAAAACGGTTTAATTCAGGAGAGAAGATTCGAAAGGCAGCACAAAATGCTATTGAAGTATTATGTATCAGTTACCTCTTACTCGTCTCATCGCTTCGTCTAATAAAAACAAAATAACTCTTGCCGTTACTCATCAGACAGGCGATGTAACCATATGCTTATATTCTGTCCCAATTCCATCTGACAGTCAGAGCGAACCCTGCTGTATAAACGACAGGTATGCCCATGGTTGGTTCCATCGCTTGCTTACAAAACCACGAGGGATTGGTCTATGTACCGTTAACATTTGGACCAAACACAAGTGCCCAGTGAACCGAAATGGCGCCCGGAAAAAGTTGTTAAAGCCGTTCGTACTTTTCATATGGCGTCTATTCCAATCGCTAAGTTTATTCAACTTGCCTTACTGCTTGACTAACATTATAGAGCAATCCTCATATATCGGTCGCTTTTTACTCTTCTACTCTTAAGGTTATGGCAGCGCTAGTTACGGTTTTTAAAAAGAGCTTATTTTTATATAAGTCAGAAATATTTCTTGAGTTAAATAAAATACAGGAAATATGTACGTAATTACATACGAAGGTCGCTAATAAAAACGCTTATCTCTCTCCGTTTGTGTTTAAAATATAAAAAGAGATAAAAAGTATTTATTATTAAAGTAGAATTAATAATACGTTGAGTGGTTTCGGAAGGATGCTCTACTATATATTATAAATAACTATTTAATAGAACTTTTGCTCGCGGATGTATTTATAATTTTTTAGTCCGATGAAACTGTAAGAGAAGTCAAGAAGACTAACAGCATAAACATCATTCCAAAACAATCTCTTATAAATAATACTTGATTACAACTAAAATTATGTGGTGTTCATTTAATAATACACATATTATTGTTAGATTAGACCAATTATCATTATATAATGTTTTTTTTTTATAATTCTTGTATTTCCGTTGCTCACTAATTATGTCTATCTTGGAATCATTATTATACCCACGATAGGCATAATAATGTTTGTGCTACAAATATTAGAATTCATTGTTAACTGCTGTTTGTGATCCCGGCTTGAATTACTGTGTTAACTGAACAAACATTAAAAGAGGCTCGATCAAAACAATTTAATGCTAGATAAAATTATTAAATTTTCATTAACCGCAGCAAGTATTAAAGACACTCATTGATTAATTTACTTTTGTCTCAGGAAGACGTGTTTTCGAGTTTAATGTTTGTGGATAAGTGTCTTGTGTGAGATTGTTGCCTCCAGTGGCCTAAAGATTAATTGGTTCAATGATTTGAACATTTATCAACAAATTATGTTAGAGATTTTCGTTACTATTGATGATCTTACATAATTATGGTTTTAAAACTGCAGCACATTTTCTGTACGTACCTTCAACTTTTATACTTCCTATAATACATTTTCACTCATCTTTAATTTTAATTAGACTTACCGAAGTTTACGAAGATCCACGCCTTAACCATGATGCTCATAAATTTATGTTAATTTATGCTTTTAATGATAAGAAAAAAAAATTCATTGCTTCATAATTTATTACAGAGTTTGTATAAGTAATGGAAGTATTTAAAACAGATTATAATTTTACGTCGAGTTATGAGGTGCCTAACGTGATTTTGACCATGTTTGTATGTTAAAAAAAATATAATCGACAGTGAATATAAACCATTCAATTTACTTTTCAATTAGTTAAAAAAAACTGTTTAAAACATGTTGCCGAAGTTTTTACATATAAAAAGAAGTTTCGTGCCGGGGTAAGCATTTTAAAATTATTTTTTGTTGTAAATAGAAAGTGATTATGAATTATGCTTTTTATTGTTGGAACTTAGAGTTCCCAACGAAATTCAATTAATTGTATCGTCTTGGTTTTGAAACCCATCGCAATACTGTCAGCACTACGTTGAATAGAGTAGCCTTAAGAACTCTAATTTGTACTCTGATCTCTGTGAAATGATGTCCTCTCAAATAAACAATAAAAGTTACTAGTCGTTCCCGAATTTCCAAACCGTTTTTAGATTAATAGTAAGATATACTTAGAAGTACCTGTTTGCTGTAATAAAAAAAAATCCACATTTGCATAACGTTAATTAAATTTTATATTTCAGATTGAACAGGTTCAATCACCAATCATCGGTTTTAAAAAGTCTTTATGAAGATTTTCCAAATTATTTTCCTAAAATAGTCGAGTGTTCTTTAAAAGAAAAAAAATACGCAGAAAACAAGGAAATACGAGAACGTATAACAAAAGTGAGTTGAAAACATTACATTAATGTAAAAAAGTAACAAAAGTAATGATTAGATGTGTTAAACAAGGTTTTTATCCATTTAATTTCCATTATTTCCTTTCTTTTCAGGTATCAACATATCACGTCTTGGAAAGAGATCCAGTACAAGGGAACTTAACTATGTTCGCGTTTGATGCACTTGCGGACCAAAATCATTTAACTGAGAAGAAACTACATCAAATAAAAGTTTTGGCATGGGCGGTGGAAATGGTAATTTCTATAATTTCCAGAACTTACCTTTATTATAGACAAATTGGTCATTATTGTAACAAAGATAACATCTATTAGTAATTGTAGCTTTCGTGGCAACACAGGTGTAGTGATTCCTCGATGTCTTCTGCGCCAGATCTTTAATGGTTATTTGAGAAGGTCACCGCAACGTTTTCCACTGTTCAAATCTCAGTTTCAGTTCCTATTATGGTTGTACTGCCATTGATAGGTTGTTAATCTTCATATTTTCTTAGTAGAAACATAATCATAATTTAACTACAAGTAATTGCGGGTTAAGACGTGCAAAATAAGATTGTTATTGTGATGTTCTTAAGGAAGTGCTTTCTAATCCTCTTCATCGTCTCAAGATTGTTTAAGTGGTGTTGGATTTGTTAAAATTAATTATAAATTCTTATTATTTATAACACCTTTTCAAACCAGGTGAACGCTTACCTCACTAAAAAACGACGATAATTTATTGAACGAAATGCCTGATTATAGGTACAATCATATATTATTATCGGTGATGACATGGAAGACAATTGCAAAACGCGATGTGGAAAAACTTGTTGGCATTTATTGCCCAATGTTGGCCTTTCAGCTATAAACGATGCCAGCTTAATGCGAAGTTTTATTTGTGAAATGTTGAAAAATAATTTTGATGAGCACATGTCATATAAAATGAATGAACATTTTAACGAGGTAAGCAATGCGTTAAATTTAGGCATAACATGTATCTGAATTTAAAGATAATAAGATAAAAGGCAATGGTTACCGCGCCATTTTCGAAATGTATTTTGGGACTGAAGTAAAATATCATGCAATCATGATTATCCTTGGCAGTTTTAAATTTTTTTAACATTACGTACATTTTATATCATTGTTTGTTCTCTTATTTGTTTAATTTAAAGCCTTTGATAGATAATTCTTTTTTTTTTTTCATAAGAAAGGCGTCATTAGTACTGTGGCATAATATTTACCATTGCAATATGGTACCTCCTAGTACAAGAAAAAGGACAAGGCTCTTAAATTACCTTTTCGTATAAACGTATTTGCGTGATGTTCTGCTAAAATAAATTTTATCACCGGACGACAAGGTGCACGACGAGACTCCATCCTTATGTTGTAAAAATCCCCTGGTTACGCACTAAGAGGTTTGGCTCCTCGTTTTTAATAAGGACAGCTAAGGAATGGAACAACTTGTCCGCGTCAGTGTTCCTGTCCAATTACGATGTGGGCGTCTTCAAAAAAAGAGTGAATAGGCATTTGCTAGGTTAATGCGCTTTCCCAACATAGACCACATCTTCACTTAACACCAGGTGGGATCGTGGTCAAGCATTAACCTGTATCTATGTAAAAAAAAAAATAAAAAAAATAGTATAAATTTCCGTTCCTCTGACCATTTGTGTATGAAAACTTATTATTTGATCTTCACTGTTATCAGGTTTAAGGTAGCTGTCCTGTCCTCTTGTACCTTTCAGTAAAAATTTGTCATAGTATAAATTTTCTGGGTCATTTGAAAAATCCTCTGAACTTTGGTAGGTCTTATTTTCATACATAAATTGACTAGTGTTCAATAACGAAGTCCAAAATAAAAATTCAATAACAGGTTTTATATATAAACTCTATAACTAGCGTGTAGAAGGGAGCACAATATGCTCGGAGTCCCAGAAGTGAGAAAATTATGTAGGTTGTTTATATATGGTGATATTGGTGAAATTGTTATAAAGATTGATCCCTCGTATCGCTAACATATGCTAAACTAGATCAAACACTTACCAAAGTACACATAGGAGGTGAGTTTACGATTATTTATGTAATAACTTTAAATTCATATTATTTCCAGGCCTTTTTCTCTATTAACATTGGACAATACATGGACGCAACGTTATCTCGTTCAATCGATTTTTCTGAGTTTACTATCGAACAATACAACAAATACAGCGATTATAAAACGTCATTTTACACGGTTAAATTTCCAATTTTATTAGCTCTGGAACTCTGCAATAAAGCTCATAAGGATTCATATACTTATGTTGATTATATAGGCTCAGATTTAGGTACACTGTTACAAATCCAGGTAAGAAAATTCATTTATTAATGTTTACCGTTAAAAATTTACAACCAATATATATTTAGAACACTTTTTATTTGTTATTATATAATTTAACACACATCGTTTGAGATATATGTAAGAAGACATAAAACTTATGATCTAAGCATTCAACCAATTAATATCTGCCTTTGAACAAGTTTTACATGAACAAAAATTTTAATAAATACTATCTACACTTGCTTTTCTCATATTAACATTTTATGCCATAACAGCTTGTCTCTGTTCCCACAGACGTACATATGACAGGTCAAAAGTCTTAGTAATCTCTTTGTAGCGTACAGTTTATTTTCCACTTAAAAATTAAATTGACGTTGTGTTAATCGGTTGTAGAAAAAAAAAATAAAACAATAAAGGAATTCTTAATTTTTCTTTAAGCCACTCATATTGTGTTTAACAATTCATCGCTAACTTTTTAATTATTGACTGATAATATTTGAATGGTTTCACGTAGAATGATTTAATGGACTACATCGACTTCGACTCCGGGTCCATCAAGACATGTTCAGATATACAGACGAGGAAATGTTCGTGGCCGGCTATAGTAACGTTGCAAAATTGTAATGAGTCGCAACGCAAGGTGTTCGAAACGTGTTACGGGCAATGGGAACCTGAAAAAGTTGAAAGTATTAGGCAATTGTATAAAGAGTTTGATCTCCTCTCTCTCTACCGTAAGGAGGAAAAAAAGAGGTATCAGATTGTCATGCAAGAAATAGATAATTTACCAATAAATGCAACACCTAGTGCAGATTTTTTCCGCAAAATTGTTAATTTCTTTCGTCAACATACGCAAAACATTTCGCCGTCAATTGTAAATAACCAACTTTCCAAATTGAGTAAAGAAGAGTAATTTAATTTAAATAAAATTTGGAGATCAGACTAACTGCTACAGTAGTTCTACCTCGCTGAATCTTTTGTACTCGAATTACATATATAATTGGAAATTAAATTATACAGTATACTAAAATTTATTTATCAATAAGTTTTTTTTTTTACATCTATGTACGTTAAAAACTGTGCAGTTATTATCTAGGCTTAATAAAAAAAAAAAATTTTTTCATATTCATTTCGATAATTTTTGTGTGTTTTTATTTATACGGATTGAGAGAGCAGTGGCAAAAGGGAGACGAGATGGTTTGCTTATATACACATATACCGCAGTCGCGCTGACCCTTTTTTGACCGAACTTGACTAACGCACTGCTGCGATAGTATATCAATGATTTTTTTTGTACATTGAACAAGTTCATATTAACATTAAAAGCTTTGATTAAGACTGAAAACAATTTGACTTACAATCAAGTGATAGATTTAACACTCCCAAGAAATAAATGTACATTTCTTTTAATCTTCCTGTATTAATGAATATTGTGAAAATAATTTCTGTTACGAACAAGTTGTGCCTTTCTATTAGTCGATATACCTGCACATGATAATGTGGTGAAAGTCAAGATAATAAACACTACAGAACATTGTGCTCTTCAATTTGAGAAATGTAAAGATAAGTCTCGTTTTGCCAATAATTTCACTTCTGGCTTATTATACTATATTATTGGCTCTCATAGCTAGTTTAGCCATGTATTTGAATATACGCATTTTTTCATATATTCTTATAACTTTAGATTTTTTTATGGTAATTGAAGTAGACTATTTTTCATAATAATTAGTTGTTTTTCCGCATACGATCTTCTTCGTTACACAAATCAATAGTTATTAGTAGCGTATGCAATATAACAGAGTAATTTATAGTTATGGTATAACAATAAAATAGTTAATTAAATATAAGTTAACTTTTTACCACTACATCAAGACAATATCAAAATGCATTATAATTATAAATTAATGCATTCTGCTATTAAGTTTCCTCATTTTTGTTTATCTATATGGTTTATTAACGTTTTTTACAATGCTAAGTGAAAATCATTAAGTAATTTACACAAAAAACACATTAGTTCATTAGCCATAAATCATAAAGGTTTATTTATAACGAATTTTAAAATTATTCGCTTATTACATTAATATCAAATAAAATTTCAACAAAGTATCTATAAAAGCCATGGCGTGTTTTGGACTTAAACACTACATAGGTTATGTAGGAAAAGTAATTTAATTAATTTAACCATGGTTTATGACGGTTGTCCAAGATCAGCATTGAGTTAGAAGAAACAATGTTTTTTTGGTAATAAGTATTGGTATTGCATGACAAAAAAGATGTATAGGCCTAGAGCAAGCGGATGTCTCATTCTCATTTTAATTTATTAAGCGATACTACGATTAATCTATACATGTAATACAAGCGAAATAATACACGTCAATTGTTTTCAAGAAAATACAGGATGTTTTACTCCAAGTTTTGTTTCATTTAAACCATATCCAAAACGTCGCTCAAAAATATTAATATTCATAAAAGGAAATAAAGATCGTCTAGATTTTCTCGGTAGTTTTTAATGCTTTTAGATCTTTATTGATCCATAAAAGCATAAAGGAAAACTCGGTAAGCCAAGGTTTTCAGGTTGCTTTTTTTTATGGTATACTCTACCAACCAGTGTCCGCTAAAAATGTGTCTGCTTAGCAGCCTCCTTAGGAACCGACAGTTAAGAGTTTCATAGAGAGAGGCTAATGTTAACTACGTATCTTTATTATTCATCAGTTCATCATACACGCGTCTAGTTGCTACCACCCGCCTTGCGCAGATCTCATTCGCCAGCTTATATATAGTCATCATAGCTATTTATTGTTATGGTCGTATAATTGTTAAAACTGTGAGATTCACCATTTAATTTCCTCAAGAGAAAAATCGATGTCCCGAAAAGAAAACGAACTTAAAATATATTTATTGTAAGGTCAAATAAATGAGACTACACTTTCATTTTCAATAATTAATTGACAGGAAATTTACAAAGTTGTAATGAAACAATGGACAACTCTATCATTAATAATTAATCTATCGGTGATAACTTGTAAATGGCTTTTCACTTTATTTAATGCTACAAATTATGTAAGATATAGTAGCTGGTGTTGTCCTTTAAAAATAAAATAAAAATAAATAAAATAAGAGTAGAAAATACGTTATACACTTAATTGTATGTAAAAAACGTTATTAACATTTATTTGTACATCTGAGATTAGCCAAAACAAACTGACCGTTAACGTCTTTCATTGTAAATAAAGGCGTAAATCCTATTTCAGTCCTGCATTCTCTAAGAAAATTACTGTTGTCGTATAATAATATTGTCATTGGTGGGAGAAACAAATTTATATAAAAGAAACCGTGTCACAAACGTGCAACAAAGTCTTCGTTACTACTAAGTTTTGTATATTAAAATTGAACCAAAATTTATATAGTGATGTTTAAATTACAACAAGAAGTTTTAAGAATGATTAACGGAAGAAATATTTTACAGCTTACCAGGAACTCCGGAAATTTGTTAGTGAACATTTTTGTAGATTTGTTAATTATTCATAGTACATTTTACTTAAACAAAAAAAAAACTGCATAGTTTCTTGTGAAACAACCAACTAGGCTATTGTTTATGATATTGTATACATTAATACATGTGTTAA
>DWLS01008183.1:0-10105 GCA_018246255.1 Pachliopta kotzebuea | reverse complement strand
CTCCCCAACCAAACCCCACCCCCACCCCCACACCCGCCGGCCTGATGCTCTGACGCTGCCACCTGTACCTACGTGCAAGCAGCTCGCGCGCACGTATGTGTGTATGTGTGTGTGTCGGTACGGTCGGACGGAGCAGGAGAATGTATGCTGCGGACGGTACTAAAAATCAATGTTCCCGCGCGACGCACAGTCCGAACTAGTGTATGCAGTTAGTGTGTGAGCGCGTGCGTGCGGTTTGAGTGCGGGTGTGAGCGTCATTTGTTTATCTTCCATCTCCGTTTGGTCGTTGAAAGTGTGAACGAAATGCTTTTGCCACGTGATGTATCTATTTGACTGATTGCCTGCGGTCCCCACAAAATCAACTGGGAGAGTGACGGATAAATGAAGAAACAAAACCACCACAAATCGCTCGTGCCCCCGGACTACGTCCCCCAGTGAACACTGAACCCCACGCGCAACCGGGGCCGACGCGATTATACATCCATCATCGGTGCAACGGAACCCCGCTAGATGTGTATACATCCATCTCAACGATAACAAACGGTCCGATCGATCAAAATTAAATATGTAATATGGTAAATATGAATAGTAATCCTTTGTCAGAATAAGGACAAGTCCGGTAGGATGACTCAAAGAGAAAACAGTGAGTAGAAGCGCGCGCGGCACGAATGTGGACTCCAACGGACAGAGACCGCGCGACGGGGGACGACGCGCCGCCGCCCCGCCCACCGGCGGGCGGCGGACCTACCCACGGATCACCTCTTTAAAGACAAAACAAAATAGGTGAGAGTAACTACAAACATCAGCAATTTCATCTTAAATGAAACATTTCTAAATATCTCGTACCTGAGTGCGCTGCGCGTGTTCGCGGTGCGCGTGCGCGTGTGCGTGGGGATGCGCGTGCGCGTGCGGGTGCGGGTGCGGCCAGCCCACGCCGCCGCCCAGCGCGCCCACCCGCGCGTGCCGCAGCGACACCTGCGTAGGGTTCAGATCGCATCAAATTGAGAACATCGGCAGTGGTCAGCGCGACCCCCGCCCCTTGCGGAAAGGGGGACGGGATGCGGAGCGAGCCTGTTGCGAGCCTGTTGCGCGCTCCCATTACGAATGGGCGGCGGAAACGATTCCAACCAGTATCAAGTATCACTGCCTTGTGTGTGTGTGTGTGTGTGTGTGTGTTTGTGTGTGTGTGTGTAACAACATGTAATTGTAATAGATGATCATACGAAATAGTTTCTGTCGCGCGGTCTAGTCGTATGCTGTTGCAGCCAGCGCGACGCGGCGACGCAGCAGCACATCAGGTATCAAATGGATCTTAAACTTATATATAAGCAGAGAAGGTAACACTCTCACCTGGTTGATGTCGAGCAGCAGCGGTGCGTGGGGGTGGGGGTGCGCGTGCGGGTGCGCGTGGGGGTGTGGGTGGGGCACGTGTTGCGCGTGGGGCTCCAGCAGCCGCTCGTGCGCCCATACTCCGCCGCCGCCGCTCACGTAGCGCACGCGCCGCCTGCGACACAACGCGCCCAAAGGTTACATACGTACCTACACGCACGCACGCACGCACGCACGCACGCACGCACATACATACGGCGACGTGTACGTGTGGTGGCAAGTGTAACGCGTGTCGGGCGCCCGGTCGCCGGATAATTTAATGAACAGGTGAATTGTCAGATGATACTCGTTTAGTGGTAGATTATCAAGCGATAATCATTCATATAGAGATGCTCGCGGACGCGGACTGGGGGTTGTTTGTGATCCCATGCACGCAGACCAGTGTGACTTTGAGCCGCTAATCGTGGCTAGTGATAAAGCAAAACTTGTGCGTATGTGCCAGTCAGTGCTTCAGGAGGTGTGCACGCCGGTGGGGCCGAGGCTGGTGCTGGGCCTGGGGTGGGGACGGTGTGCCAACTCACGGGGGTTGATAGTGCAGACGCGGCGTGCGCCGCTCCACCGCCGGCGCCGCCACCGACACGCTGCTGTCACCTGAAAACACGTGAAGTACAGGTGAGTCGCTGCTTCCCTTGATTGAGGAGATTGAGGACTAGGAACGGGGAAGACTTCATGACCTCTCGTTAAGTTCGCGGTTTCGTGCGATAAAATTAATTGGGTCACGTTGTCCCTTTGTTGCTGTAAGCTTCCTGGGATTAACAAATTATTATAGAAACTCGGTTGTTCCTTGCGCATCTTAATCACTGAACCTCTTAAAGGCCTTTCCTAAAAATGGATCAAAGTAGAATTGAAAAAAAAGCATGATGATGCTTTTTAGGAGATCAAAGTACGACTAGCTTCAGAAAAGGTTTTAACCAACCGCAAAACACATAACCCGTCGCCGCGGCTCCCGTCGGCTCACCGGCGCTGCCGCCGCCGAGTGTAAGCGGTGGCGATGGTAAACCTACTGCTTTTGGTTGTAGGACATCGGACGCAGCGGTACCGCGGGGGGAGGGGGTCGCGGGAGGGGGAGCGCTCGCACCACTCCGCGCCGACGTACAGCAGTAACATTGAAAGCAGACGCGGGAGAGTGCGAGGACATGGAGTAGTAACTTGCGGGGTACACCACCAACAAGGAATTTTATCGGAGTCACACTCCTATCATTTAAGGATCGTTGAAACAAAGCGGGAGGCGCGGAGGGTCCCGGAATACTTAATAATACACGGTTGCTAGGTTCGTATACAAAAGTGATCGTCGCCGCCGCGCGGTGCCACCCCTTAGTAATTTCCTCCTGGTGCTTTTTACAGAATTCACATTGTTCTTGTTGGTCCTATAGATAATCAAATTTATTTAATGTTAGCGGACGCGTATACAAATTGGATGGAAGGTTTCTTCGTGCACCCCTCTACCTGTGTTGACGGAATTGGTCATTGAAGTATTATACGAGGAGTTCATGTCGCGTTACCGGACACACGTCGGGAAGCGAACGTGGGATTCCATATTATTCCTAACGACTCGAACCGTTTTGTGAATCGAATAGTGATTTAGATTTAAGTCTTCCGGCATACCATAGACCGGCGGCGGCAATGGGCAGCCGGAGAGTATTGTTAAAGTTGTAAAATTGAATCAAACTGAGCGAATTATTACACTCCTCTAGTGGTCTATCACCTGTTTAATTAGTATTCAGACGTGAGCCGGAGACGCGGCCGGGTCTGTCGGCTGAGCGGGTGGGAAGCCAACAGGCTGTAAAATGAAACGAGCCGCGGGAAGCAAAGAGAACGCTCCTACTGGTCAAATACCTTTTAAAATTATTTTGATAATTGGCAAAGGCACAGGCGTAAGGAGCACGTAGCCCATAACAATAAATACAAGCACAGCCGTACGGGGTCCCGGCGATCTGGAGGCTAGCGAGAGACATTGTACGTCGATAGACATGAGCGGATCGCGGGGGCGAGTGCATCCCCCGCTCCCCGCCTAATAAGTGCTCACCCGAGGAGAGGTGCCTGGAGATACGGCGCCGCTTCCTGCTGGGACTGTCGCCCGCCTTGCTGGACAGCTCGCCGTCCGACGAGCCCCCGCTCACCAGCGGCTCCACCGCCACGCCGCCCTCCAGCGGGTTCGTGTCCTGCGATCACCGTACAAGTGTTACACTATGATTGTTTACATCTATTCGAACCTCTCCAAGTGTACATCGACCGGATCCTCGCCTGTGTCCGGGGCTCGCCCTCACGCGGCTCGCCCCCGCCGCGGGTCTCTACCAACTGCGCTAGTTTTAAATAGACCCCCCGCGTACCCCCGCGGCCCCGCCGGCCCCGGCCATTGTGCGATGTAGCAACCGCGGGCCGCTTCTGTACCACTTTGTGCAATACCGACGCACAATAGTACCGCAAGTTGGCCCGCGCTCTCGCGAAACTGATGGGGGATGCGGGGTGAGGCCGGTGTCGCAAGCCACCCCTCCCCTCCACCCGCCCGAGCTGACGTAGCGGCGGGGCACCTGTCTCATTTTCATTCCCTACACAATTAGCGAAGTAGTGAGGAGTAGGAATAGGAAAAATCATCATCAACATTTCAGCCCATTGTCATCCATGGGTAAACCTTGGCCGCGTTCACTCCGTTGCTGTATAATAAATGAGCAGATTGTGAGATGTAGTAAGTGAGCGTTGGTCACCATGTGGTGGTGGTGCGGCGCGTGGTGCATGTGCGGCGGCTCCGCTGAGGTGCCCGCGCCAGGACTCCCGCGCATCTCTGGAACAGCGACACACAAGTTGTTTTTATTACACACATCCCGGCCGGTGATCACGCTCCCGCACTGCGAGGAGCAGTTCACCACCCACCAGCACCAAGGCGGAGTCGGTGGGTGCGAGCCCCGTCAGAGCCGGGCGCGCCGTGCACTGGTTGCTCTGGGCTTGCGGTGCGCGGTGCTATATATTCTGAGTCTATACACACGCGGAACTTGATTTGTTACCACACAATCTATCAATATCTACTACAACGTTGTTTTGATATGAACACATGTAGATTGTACAAGTGTTAAGTTCAGTGAGGTCTCTACACTAACTATACTACAATAACATGTCAATCAGACATCTGCCGAATACTTTACAAAGTCCAACGAAACTTCCACCTTGTACCAAGAGCTGGTTGGCGGGATCGTAAAGTAACCGCACACCAGGTCGCAGTGAGGACCCTGCAGTAGGACCGTCACGTCACTGATCTCCGCCGCTGAATATCCTCAGTGTTCTGCACGGGACAGGTCCGCGTGCAGGTAGCCTCGCCATGTATCTGGCTACGCGTTGTGTGTGTCTGTCTGTGTGCTCACCAGGTCTGCGCCGCTCCGAGGGCCCGGCCGCACGACGCTCCGCGCGCCGCGACCCGCCGGCGCCGCCGCCACCACCACCACCACCACCTGCGTGTATGTCACCGGTTTACTTTTATACATTACAATGTAATATTTGCATGAAACAACGCGGGCAGGGCGCGGTGCGCGGTGCGGGGTGCGGAACCAACATACCCCGCACCGGGTCCGCGGGAAAGCTGGTCCAGTATCTTGGACGGGGGTAGGAGGTGAGAGGTTACGTTACGAAACGTTCCCAGCACCGGGGCTGGACCCAGACCCAGTTCAAAACGTGTCCGCCGCCGGCACGCTGCTGATTTATCGCAGCAATCACAAACCGAACCGCATCGGCTCTGCTTTAACTTAACCAGCTAACGACGGATTTCATGTGACGCTGCGAGATTCTCCGCGAGGGGTTCCGGTACAGGAGCTGGTAATATTGCTGCGGTGAGAACAAACCGGAGCTGCATCTCCGCGGGCGGGAGTATCGCTCACCACCAGGTGTACAGATGAGTTGATGAGACCGAAGCGGCGACTTTTTACTTGTAATGCTCTCGTGTGTGTGTGTGTGTGTATGGTGGGGCGGATGGTACGTACCGACGCTGAGTCGGCGCTGCTCGAGGTGCTGGTGGTGCTGCGGCTGGTGGTGGTGATGCCGCACGTCGCGCTTGGCGGGCGCCGGGGGCGGGGACGCCGCCACGCAGGCCTCCTTCGGGCTGCCGGCGCTGCTGCCATCGCTGCAAGCGAGCAAGAAGAATTATATATTAATTAACAATGTAATATATATATTTGTGTTTAATATATATGGCGGCTCATTTCACATTTAATAAGGTGACGGAGGCGGGCGCGGCGCTCACCCGATAGTGAGTGGTACGCTCGCGCATAACTACACGGCGTTAGTTAGAATTGTACACACAGCACCGCATTACGCTCGTCGTCGTCAAATAAGGTGTTAAGTATGCTAGTGAAATTACTGAGGCAACGCAGTAACTTCACTAGCATACAGCATCATTCAAAGCGGCAAACAGTACTGTACGCAGGCTGCAATAGCTCGTCTTCCCCCGACTCCTCTTCTTCCCGTCACTTCTACTGTAATGTAGCTACCAACATATTCACGGAGCACCTCCAGCTCTGCCCAGCGGCACGTGTTGGAGGTGAGGGCAGCTGGTGGCTCCGCGCCGACCTCTCCAGCTCCATACAACCCGGGGAGGAACGTGGCAGTGAGCCAACCGGTCCACTCGCAACCGGCACCAGTTCGAGGGCAGGTCGGAGGAGAGATTGCAGGGAGGTTACGGGGAAGAGGGAGGGTTCTAGTGCGAATGGCAGTAGTAATTCCTTAACAAGTTGTACAAACAACAATAATTTTTACTTATTTACCGCGCACGTCAAAACGAGTGACTCGTATTATTTATGTCAGAAAGTACAAGTCCCAGGTATAAAAGAAAGGAAGAAGATAAGTCTGTGGCCTCGAAGGCAATTTCCGTTTTCAAGCAACAAAGTGCTGGAATAATACACCTCCTCTTTTAAAGAATTCCCTTACTCCTGTTTATTTTAAAAATAAATTAAAAACACACGCTCTTGGAAAAACAAACTTAGCTCCCATTCTAATCATTCCTTAGTGCAGTGGTGGATCCTGTATGAAGTTCCAACATGTCCTCGTCTTTAAACCTAACTCTATAAACTTCAATACTGTCCTCTTTTTCCTCATATTCTATACTTTTTAATTTATAACACACAAACGTTATAATAATGAAATCGTTCCCAAACTAGATGGTAGCTGAAAATCAGCGTGATGTTCACTATATAGCAACTTATACACTGAGCTACATCTAGTTTGTACCATTGCAGTACACAGCAGCAGTAAAGTATATTGTAAAATGTATTTCTACTTTGTGATTTAATGTTCCGTTGTATAGATATTATTGTACTGCGTGGACAAATAAACTTATTGTGCAGAACGGAACAAAAGACATGTCTACGAAAATGCGTAAAACCCCCACTAGTTGTCACACCCACGGCGACGGGTCGGCGGGAATAAAAGGTGAGTGAGTTCGGGGTGTGGGTTGTGTGGGTTGAGTTGACAGTGAGTGTGGTTAGTTCGTGGCAACAGTTTGTAACAAGAGTTGGTGGGAAGAAGATAGATTATAAGACCTATAAGAAGAAATTCGCGACAGAACGACTACCTTTTTTTGTTGTGATTTTCATTACAATAAAATATTGATTATTGTTTCTAGGCATTTTTCCTTCGCAATCCCAGCATCAGATAATGCGGAGCCCGCACCCGCTCCTCCGTAAGCATCACATATATGCATTGATATTGTGTAAGCTACGTATGTGTTTACTTGTAATGTTCAATTCAATCAGATTCGAAAACTCATCCTTCTAACTAATGTATATTTTAGAAAGTGTTTTTGTGTCAACACACTCCGCAAGCTCGGCCCCGGGCCCCCCGTCCACTATTTGGCAGTGATTCCGTAGCAGCTTGTATGTAACATACCTTTACCGTAATACTTCCACAACACAATTCAGTTCCTGTGAGAGTCGTCCAATGAACTAGATTATGGATATCGCAGTTCCATAAAGCTTAAGGTACATTAGAATGTTTTGGTTATGCATCCCATCACTAAGAGCCTTATGTATACGACTCAGCGAGACTAGAATGTCCCAGCTCGGTTCCCCGGCTCATTGTTTCCTACCACACAAAGGACACTAGCTAGGAAATAGCAGACAGTTTTTATGAATACCTTACAAACTAAATAATTTTAATACAGCATTCAATATGCCGGCAAGGTTCCAGTTTCTGCAGGCACCTGCCCGTCTCCAACTACACTACATAGTGTAAACCGATACGATGTGCGCTTCCTTATTGTATTTCATTAGCTGTGTTATGAGCTGTAGCAGGGGGTGGGGGTGTTGGAGCTGGAGACACCGCGCTATACAATACACAAGATCTGTAGCTGGAATATAATAAATTAACCACATATTGGAATCGTTAATTTTTCCTCCGGAACAGGCAAAAGGACAATGTGACGACGATTTCCGTACATTTAATTATAAACGAAATAATTATTGTACATTAACAAAGAGCGGACTCGCGCTGTTCATTACATGTATACATATTTATATCTTTTTTACATTATATATTTATTTATTTATTTATTTACATTTTATTTGTATAATAACAACAAAAGGAAAAACATTATGTACAAGAGAGACACAGTAAATAAAAAGAAGGACGTAATGACACAAGGCATTCTCTTACATACAACCTTTCATAATGTGAAGAGAAGAAAAAAAAATACAAATGTGTGCCACACAAAAAAAACAATTAAAATTAATAATATCGATTATCGATTGTGTTGTTCAAACAAACCTATATATATATAGTATTTGTATATGAACACACAGCTGCTCGTATAGTTCGGTTCCGTAAGTTGTCGTCACGTGGTTGCGGTGGTGGTGGTGGAGAGGTCACCGCAGAGGGCGCTGCAAACGAGGTCCGAGTCTTCCCGCTGATGTCCCCCCGCTACACCTTCAATAACAATAATGTGCATTCCATCCTCCGACTTTGACGCATGCGGCGGATAGTTCTTTTTACGTATATCAGAATAATGCCCACTCGATGCACAGCTCCCTCCCTCCCTCACGCGGTGAGGCGGGGGCGGGGGTGTTGTAGGGGCGACGCGCGCGGTCACCGACCCCGCGGTTTCGGGAATACTTTACACCGGACGCGGTGCGGCGGCGGCGGGCGTCACCCACACCGAAATATAGTTTCACGCTCGGTGTGTGTGTGTGTGTGTAGGAGCCGTCACTCCGTTATACGCAGACACCCTCCCCCCCCGGCCCCGCGCGCCACCCCCGCAACAGGCAGAGATAACGCCCGTCACGTCGCGACGTGACGCGACGTGATGCGACGTGACGCGACGTGACGCGACGTGACGCGACGCCACAGATAAACAAAAACAATAAAGCGGACGCATTAACACAATAACACGTGTGTGTATATGTGAATTCGCATCATCAGTTACCATCAGCGAGAGCCAAGCACGATATGGGACCACATATATATGTTCCCACAGTAAGCGGCGGTACTGGGACGGAACCGGTCCACACACCCTCCCCTCAACCCGTCGTACCATTAAAAGTGAAACAGTACAAACAGAACCGGGCCGCGATCCGTGCGATACGCAACTTGGATTGATACTTAAAATAACTTGAGACTAGTACAAACAAAACTCCGCTCCCGCCCCCCCGCCCCCCACACCCCCGCCTCACGTGCGCGCGGGTGCGAGGGAGAGGCAGCCGGCGGCCGTTCATCCCGCTAGTGGGGGTAGGTGGGGGGAGGGTGGGGGACCTGCGCCGCGGCACTTGTTTACATCTGCCCGGGCCATCGGTTAGAAGGTTCAGTTTGTTTGTTTATACATTAACAATACCTGATAAATAATGTAGTGGTGTAGTGGTGTAGTGGTATATACACTGCGGGTGAGGACACACCTCATGCTGCAGCTTCACTAATTTAAACACATAGCTAAAGTGCAAGCGTTTAGCGCTCACACCGCAAACGTTGTAGAGGAGTCCCTCCGGTTATGGGTCACAACACTGCATGTACGGCTTCTTCCGCCGCCAGACACCGGTCCCTTCAGATCCCGCTGGTGAGCGCGTGGTTCACTTCAAGAAACGTAAGTAACTGAAGAAACAAGTCAGTGGGTGGTAGGGGGTGGAGGGGTTGAGGGGTGTTGTTGCGCATCACAGTGAGTGATTACACATTATCTACACACTATGTTGATGTTGAGCGCAAGGGGTCGGAGCGGGGTCGAGGGGGGGGGAGAGTGTGGCCTCGTTCTCCCCCCTCCCCTCTTCACTCTTCCCCCCGTTTGAACAAAGCAGCGAGCTGTGAGTTGGCAGCATTCATACATTTTTTACTCATAACTCGCCATATCTGGACGCGGTGTAATAATAATAATAAGCCCCTTTATACTTTGCACCGACTACCGGCAAGTGTCTGATATCAGGAGCTGTTTCAGTACATTTCCCGACCACTGACGTCTTCTACTAGACCCGGTGCCACTTCGCCCCGCTCCAACGGTCTCTGACAGTGAGGTCCGGTCCAACTCTCCATCCAGCCCGAGTGAATCCTCAGCAACGCCCTACGCACACCAGATATAAACGAATCCACTTCAGGCGGTGGAGAGTGAGGATGTGTAGATGGTATTGATTAATCAAACTTTCGTCTGTTGCGTCGTCGTGTTGTGTACAATACACGGTTACGGTAGTAGATCCAAGTGTGCAGTTCGCTGCAGCAGGCATGTGGGCAGGATCGACCGGTGAAACACTACTCTCTCACA
>DWLS01008182.1:0-10106 GCA_018246255.1 Pachliopta kotzebuea | reverse complement strand
CGGCTTTTGCGATTAGTTGATAAAAATTATAAAAACAAATAAGTATTTTATAAGCAAACAAGGTCTCCGACTATAGTGACTATAGTCCGAGGAATAAAAGAGTATATTCAAATTAAAAATAAAAAAAGTATTAAAAAGCAGTTGTTTGTTTGGTTTTTTATTAATACTGATAATTAGATTTTTTGCTTAAGAAATAAATGTTTTGTTTAAAATTAAATGTACATGAGCACTGGTGGTAAGTCTCTATTGCCAGATGCCTAGATAAATACCACCACATCTTATATGTCTTCTGTCAAACAGCACTATGCAAGCATTACTTTGTTTTCGGTTTGAAGGATGCTTTAAGCTAGTGAAATTACTGGAGTCATGAGACTTAACATCTTGTCTTTAGACAATAAGCACAATGCGGTGCTGTGTATACAATCTTATTCAGCTCCATGTTGTTATGGGTGGGCATATCATTTACCATCAGGTGAACACCTAGGTCGTCTCATTGCCTAGTCAAAAAAAATATAACAGGATATTTTAAATCTCTCTTTTAGGTACTCTTAAATCTGTACCACCATAACAACATTACTGTGTTCTGGTTCTTAGGATAAAGAATGCTTTACATTTTTGGACCCTCTCTTAACTTAGTTTTCAATTGAGTTATTAACCATTTTTACTAGCATCACTTTATTATGTGCCGGAATATCTCTAACCATCAGGTACATCGTTTGCTAATTTTATAGTACAAAAGTCAAAAGGATTAGACTTTATTAAGTTAACATGTTAATTAATATAAAAAAGTTTCAGTGCCAACATACTCACAATTGGTATCATGAGACCATGGTCCATTTGTGATGGGTTTTACACTGTTCAGCATGTGCTGCATAAGTTGAGTAGGCTCTTGAAAGACTATCTCCTCATATGATTCACTAACTAAAGCACGACCAATAGTTGGTGGTGTGCTTTCATTGACTGGTGATTGAAATAGCTTCAGTATATGGTAAAGTGTAACCTGTAGAAGTGTAATCATATTTTTTAATTACTTATTACAAAACATGTCAAATGTAGGAATACTGTGACAATGAGAGTTTTTATTTCGTTATTGTTCACTTGTAAAAATTTAAAATTATTTCACATTTGAATTTGAAGCTTTAAGAAATTGATTACACAATAATGCATATTTAAGAACATTACTATAAAAGAATACTTAATTTCAAAATATTAGTAAATTAACTATTACCAATAATGTGTTTTAAAACTTGCTATACACCATTGCACAGGTGAGCATAAAATTTAGTTTTTTAAAAAATAAAATTGGACACATTATACCTAAAGTTGGACCATAAACTACAGCAAAATAATATTTAAAGAAAAATTAGATAGAAATTATTGGATAAGCTGGTTTGTACAGTAAGTATTGTGTACTGAAAGACAATCACATTTATGAACAATCCATTCCAATATTATTTAATTAATATCCTATACTCACAGGTCTTTCATTAGGGTCATGAAAATAGATCTTAATAACAATTTCAAATTCACCCCAGCCTGTCTCTGTAAGTTCATATGGTGGTTTTGTAACTATTCTATTAGGATTAGCATAGCTCTCATGTAATTTGAAATGTATTTTCTTTATATATATTGACATGTCTTCATTTGCGTAAGGTTTTACGTAAACAGTCCATTGATGTGTGTGACCGTCTTCTTCCCTTTTCTTCCCAAAATACCGTGCTATATTACCGTACACTATTGGTTTTACAATAACTAAACCCTGAAAGTTTAGAAAAAGTACATTTGTATTTAACAACATGAATTGACATTCATGTTGTTAAATACAAAAAATAAAATCCTTTTATAATAAAAGAAATAATATCTAACGAAGTACATTTTTAGAATTACCGAAAAGTATTTCGCAGAAAAATATTTACCTTTACCCTTCCTCCCGAATCGGGTCCGAAGTCTGTTTGTGTAGACATTTTAAGCTCAATTTTGATTGTTAATGTTAATACAAAGAAAATAAAACAATTCAATTCTATATTATTTCCATTTGTGTTTGTAAATAAAATTTAGTAATCCACAATCATTACACTGATAGATAGAAGTTGATTGACAAATAAATTTTTTCGTTAATGTTTTTGTCTCACTATAGAGACTAGTTTTTAGCCATGTTGTAATTTAGACACTATTTATTCCTCGCGAACTAATCGTACTTGAGTAGGACAATGCATGGCATAATTCGTAGCTATACAATAATTATGTAAATAAAATGAGTTATTGTAAATAGTGTATTTAGTAGGTTGACTGGAAGAGAATGCCTTGTAGCATTATGTACGCCTTTTTGTTTACTGTGTCTCTCTTGTACATAATGTTTTTCCTTTTGTTGTTATTATACAAATAAAGTGTAAATAAATAAAATAAATAAATATGTTAAAATTTCCCTCTTAATTCATGTACCTTTTTTTTAACAAAATTGTGTATTAGATATAAAGTTCAACACTTCCCTTCGTTTTAATACTATCTCTTATTAAGAGGCGGTTTCCAAAAATAGGTAAATAAAAATTAAAAAGTAATTTGCATAAATACAAAGCCGTTGAGTTTAATCGAACAACTTTTTAGTTATACTTCTGCCTGTTGGCCTATTATTATGATCATGGCGAAACCTTGCAGTGAAGGTTTAACTTTTTTAATATGTATAAATTAAAATTTTATTCATTAATAACTAAACCGCAGTTTGAAAGACTCCTTCAGATGAAGAAATCCTCGTTCATTAATAAAACAACGATTTATTTCGACTTATATTATCATGTAATGCAGGTAAACAAGGGCTTACCAAGCTCATTCCTTAAAAATAAATGCATTTTTTGAATATCATTTAACTAGCTACGTTATGGCAATATTTTTATGAGCATAGATAATATTATTACAATATTTAGGGGCTTGGGGTCTAAAGTAGGCCTTATGTACCGAAAGTTATAGTACATACATTTATCTAGGGCAGGTCACAATTTTGGCTGGGTTTATTACAAAAGTAAGCAGCCTTGGCATGTTTAAAATTTGTGGTCAGTTCCTGCGTTTTCGGTATCTGCCAATAATGGATCATTTTCTTCTTCAAGTCGCGAAGATCTCGAACTGTGTCTAGAAGCAGAAACTCTTTGTGTGAAAATAAGAATATTGGGTACTAGGGCTCCACAAGGCGTGGCCGGGGCAGATCGCGATGATACTCTTGTTCCTGGAGATATTCTAGATTGTCTTCCAGAATAGGCCATAGATAATGGCATGTAAAGACTAGATTTTCTCGCTTTAAGAGTTCTTCTGACGTTTTCTAATCTCCTTGTCCTCCTGTCCATTCTATCTTCATTCGGTCTTCTTAGTGTGGATTCTCTTGATGTTTGGGTGGGGCTGGTTGGTTGAGGTGGCGATTCACATCCGCCTCCATTATCTTGAGAGGGACAAGAAAAGAGATGTCGTAGTCCATATGCTTCTTGATCATAAACAGCGTCAGTCATATTGGATTGGGAACGGTGTGCTGGAGGAGAAGCTCCCAATCGGGGCTTGCAACCGCCGTCGCAGTACATCTCGCAGTCGATTAATTCGAGTTCAAGATCAAATGCAGCATCCTGCTGAGACGCATTAAAAATAATCATGGTTAAAAATATTTATACCGTTTTTTCATTCACAATAACATTAGAGGATAAGTCGTTAGATTAGATTAAGAATAGTAGAATTGTTCTACAATTTTTAAAAACATTCGAAACTGTATATTTCGGTTTAAATATTACAAATTATTTTCACCAGTGGTTGCACGGGAGAAGTGATAAGATTTTCGCGGAAGGCGGCGGCTGGCTCTCGGCGGTCCGGGCGCCGTACTTCCGGTCCCCGCACACATTGTGGTACGCAATCGTCGTAACTACTTGCGCAAGAGTACGGAGGAGGGATTATTGTGTTAGCCTGCACAGAAAAGTAAAATTTAAATAGAACTTTATTTTATGCACACATAAACGTATAATAATTTACACAATCGTTCTGTACATGTAGATAATTAAAAAAATATTTTGTGATTTTTTTGACACATTTCATATTATTTACCTCATTTGTTGCATTGCAAATAAAACTTGAATTTAGAGATTCTGCAGTACTTGTAGCTGACAAGGATCCTGAAAAAAAACTACTACTTAACATTTTGTTGTTATTATTAAGAAATATAATAGGTAAATGACTAATTTAAACCTATAATATCGAAGACAATATGCTTACCCGGAGCACGAATCACGTAATTTCTGAAATAGTGAACCATCAGATAATTTCCTCCAGTACCGTTTTTCCCATCACCTTCGGCGCATGTGATTACGAGGGGATATAGATCTGGTTTTGATGTAACCTATAATATATACATTTAGTAAGTAAAAAGGTTATGAAGACATTCAATAACTTTCTTTATCTACTAAGTCTTTTGTATATACCTCTGCGTAAGGGGGTGGTGCTTGGTGAAAGGAACCACAGCGGCTATACCTCGGAGGGGGATACACTGAACCGGCCGAGTCGTGCTCTGATGTTGGGCGCCGCACACAACACGAAAGTGAGAACATGTAAATGCCATGGGGTCGTCGGAAGAAGAGGCACCATATGCAGCAGAGAAGGATGCCAACCAGACAGCCGAGAAGAAAGAGGATTTGCCTGCAGTAATTCATGAAAAATTTATACACAGTTTACCCTATGTATGCCTTAGTTATATATGACATCGATTAAATTTAATTCTAATCAGACACGATAAACGGCTAAAATGTAATTAGCTTATAAACGATAATAAATTTTGTAAAACAAATAAAATTTTTTAACTATGTGTTCTTACCATTGAGTGTACCATGGGTAAGGGAAAATTTCTTTAAAGGCGTCATCGTCAGGCTCTCGGTGTGGAGGGATGCTGGCAGGAGCGCAGCATCCCTGTTCACAACACACCCAGTGCGGGGGACAGAGTCTGCCGTCCTCACATGAGTTGTCTAAGGCGTACTATAACCAAGCAAACATTTTAAAGTCAATATTAGGACGTAAAAACTCCAATATCACAGAAAACAAAAATCTTCAGTTTGGAGAAAGCTTATAATTTTGATAAATTTTTTTAACAAGGTTTAGATACTGAAAACAACACATGGAGATTATTTTATTTACTTTTATTTTTATTCCTAGAATTTTTACTATTGACCATTAATTTTTCAATAAGAAAAAGTGGAACATTTTATGATAATTAACTTTTGTTTTTCGCGGGAAAAGTAACAAATTTACGGCGCATGTTTCTTTGCAAATCGATACTCCTGTCAACCAAAGCACAAACATGGAACCCCGTATTGTATTTTTAGTTTATTTTTATTTGCATGAAATGTAAATGTTACATTATGTTTATTTTAATTTCATATTTCAAAGAAGGTATTTATGAACATGGTATACATAAGTGCATGGAAAATATATTGATTATTTACTTCATTACGTTAAAATCACTTAGACTTTCGAACAAAATAATGAGACAGGAATAAGAATAAAAAGAAAATTCTGAAATATTGACTTTAGACATCTGTTCAGTAAAATGTTGACTTTCCACATAAAATCGTAATTTCATTAGTGACAAATTACTCATAAAAGAGAGCATTAATAATTAATAACTTACAGACAGTTGGTCAAAGATTACCCCTGGTAAAGATATTATGAGAAAAGCGAAAATCATTGCGACTGTCACTAAATAAGTCCGGTACCATATCCATATTTAGCTCACATGTTTAAATATTAATAACTTAGGACAAAGTGCAAGTTCGCTCTTTATTATATTAAGTTACACTAGAATATATACTTAAGACATCGTCCCCACAAGATATTTCCGCCCCGCGGGGCATCGCGCCACTGAGAGCGCTGAACGTTATTCCGTTATACCAATGTAAAATGGTCTCCCTCGTCACCCTCCTCTCTAACCCTCCCTCGCTAAAACCTCATGTTGGCGTCTATGTAATCAAACTTGTCAAATAACTGAAGCTTTAAAATGGCGATAAGTGTACAAAGTACCGGTTATAGTTACAATTTATCGTTTTGCCGCAGTTAAATAAATAAAATAGGTACAAATTATTAAACAAGACCGTCATAACAGCGTAAATCGTTAGAAAATAAACTAACCAATGTACATATTGCGAACGTAAAAAATCATGTTATAATGTTTACTTGATTCAAAATGTAATTAAAAAGTTCAATAATTTGACTATGATTGTGGTTATTGAATAATGATATTCCCGAACATAATGTAGCGTACCAACCCCCAATATTACTATCATGCACGATTGTTGAAATACTCTAGTAACATCAGATTGATATTATAGTGAAATAGAATTGTAGTTAAACAGGCGAGCGCGAAAAACCCTGCTACCATCCAAATTCCACCACTTGACGACTGAACAAACGATGTTATTAAATTTAATAAAACATAAAATCATAAACGACATAAAATAGGTAAAAATGCTATAATAATTAATATTAGTTTAGGTACCCTAATAAAGGTACGTAGACACAAAAGCCAAATTATTTATGATCAAAACCTGTAAAGGAAGTCTGCTCTATAGCGCTACTTTTTCTTTAAAAATATTATAAGAATATTTATATAGTCAATTTGCAAGTTATCAAAAAGCTATACCAAAAAAAAAAATATTTAAGAAATAAAATACATAACCATTTATTTTTCCAATACATAAAAATATATTTTATTGGTATTGGAAGGCAGTTTTATTAGATAAATAATTAAAGTGACATTGGGACAGTTTCCAAGAGGAGTCGAAAAAAGTTTGGCGCCTGGTAGTCTACAACTAATCACTATGCGGCATAGCGATCGGTGTACTTGAACAACTTTCAGAATGTCCTAAATAAATTAAAAATTTATCTACCTCGTTTACTAAGTAACATAAGTGTAATAAATTAAAACAATTTTAAAATTTAAGGTGACTGTTATGAAACATTAACAAATTAATTTATCAGCGGAACGATAATCTCTGCTGAGTATAGCCCCGGGCATTTTCCTACTGATGGGTCATGGGTTGGTTCTAGCGGTTCCGCGACCTTTATTAGATCGTCGGTTTATATTATGGATTCCGCGACACTGCGCCAGTAAACATCAGTTCTACTTTACTTTCATCATCAGCCAATAAACGCACATTGCTGGACGTAGGCCTTATTCAAATATTTCCATTCTAATCAAACCTGGGCTGACCGTATCCATCGGTTTCTTGCACATCTAACTTAACGTTCTTTATCGGAAAATTAGAAACGCCTAAATTTTATGTTATTTAATTTATATAATGTGTTTATTAAATTAAAGTAGATTGAAAAGAATAGTTGATGAACGGAATCATGTTCTCTCTCTGATCGTCAAACTTCACTTTGAAGAAGGCAATTGATGATGGTGAATGTATAAATTTCTCTGGTTTGGACATACGACGTTGACTTTGACGGATGTGTCGTGACAGTTGGCATTGATACGTGAACCTAAATCTAATAGTAAAAGAAAATATATATTTTTATTATATATTATGCGATAGAAATTTATTAAGGAACCATGCGGTACGGAATAATTATCTTTTTAGCCGTTATTGTAAGCGTAGCCGCGTGGGACGATGATGATTTGGAAGTTTTTGACGTTGTGGAAGAAGTAAATCAGAATTTTTACGAATTATTAGGTGTTACACAGGTAACGTATTATTTTCAAACCTATCCTATTTCTTTAAATAGATTTTTTTTAAAATTAAGGATGTTAACATCTGCTCACTAATTTTAATACAATTTTATTGATTAAATCAAAGAATACAAATATCGCTTTGAAAGGTTATTTAGGGCGATAAAAATAATTTAATGCTTTTATTAATTACCTTTGCTTGTACATAAGAATTTTTTCTATAAGTGTGTGAATTAAGATTTTTTAAATTAAATATTTGTGCATATATCATATAAAATTTGTGTTGGTGAGGTATATAATTATTATAAGTAATAAATTGTTACAACTTTCAAATGTTAATAAAATAGCAAGTTTTATATTTCACATAGTATTATTAAAATAAAACCTGTGTACAAATTAATGCCTTTAATTATAAAAAAGCCTTTTCCTGTATAAACTGTATTCTTCATTTGAAATAGATGCACATAAAATTTTACTATACATTAAAGTTATGGGTAATTATTATTGTTACAATATCAGTATATAAAGTATAGGCCCTACTCAGATAAAAAAAATTTATACTTTCAGGAAGCATCACAATCAGAAATAAAAAATGCATTTAAGAGGCTCACTTTAAAGTTACATCCAGATAAGAATAGTGCTCCTGATGCCGATGTGCAGTTCCGAAATTTAGTATCAGTGCACAATATTCTTAAAGACCCAGGAAAAAGAGAAAAGTATATTAATTTTTTCTTTCTCAATTGAATTTGTGTAAACACTTAATATTTAATATGTAATGAATCAAACTTCTCAAAAGTATAATTTATTTGATAAAAAAGGTAATTGCTATGTACTTTTGGGTAAAAAATTACAAATACTTATAATAATAACTTGAAAGTCTTTAAAATTAATTTTTAAATAGAACAAATTTTTAATTTCTCTGAACTGGTCTTTGCAGAACAATAAATTTAAAACAATGCTTATAAATTTACTAGTTAGTAATTTGAAATTTAATGCCCTGTTTTGAAAAGGTACAATGAAGTGCTCAAAAATGGTCTTCCAAACTGGCGATCAGCTGTTTATTATTACCGACATGTAAGAAAGATGGGCCTGGCCGAAGGATCTGTGATTCTGTTTATTATTATTACATTTGGCCAGTATGCTGTTGGTTGGGCAGCATATGCAGAAAAGAGGTTTACTGCAGTATGTATTTTTATAGAGTAATTTGATATTGATTCATTCATAAAATCAAATTTATTTTAGTAAAATTAATAATATATTTATCTATAGGAACAAATATTGAACAGCAGAGGAAAAAAACAAAAAAAATCAGGCTTTGACACTGGCTTAGCTGAAATATTGGAACAGCTTCCAAAACCAAGTATTAAGGACACATTGCCATTTCAAATACCAAGATTCCTATGGTGGTCAGTGACAGCCATCCCTAGAGGAGTTATGGAGTTAAAGAGGCAAATGAAAGAAAAAGAAGAAGAAGCGAAAAGACAAAAAAAGAAGTATGTGAATATTTTGTGTATTGGATTTATATCTACGTAGATGTTTAACAGATCATAGAAAATTGTTGGATGCAATTGTGTATTAGTGAAATTACAAAAATATTTGATATACTAATATGTACATACTGTAATATACTAATACAATATTAGCTTTGTATATGTTATAGGTAGTTGTGTTAAGCTAATTTTTTTTATTTAAAAATATTATTGTACACTAAACCATTACAATATGCAAACTTATTGCCTTGGGCTTTCTTTATTAGTCGATCTCAGGACAATATTTGAGAGTGAGAGCAAAATGAATGGCGTATGCAAGTGTGCTAATATTTATTTTAATGTATATACATATTTATTACTTTAAACATACATACATATTTCATTTATATTTTTTATATTATTATATCTACTGTTACACATACAGAGATACATTCAGTTCCGAGCATGTTTTGTTCCTGTTCTTTTTCATTATCCTCTACCCTTTGTACATTTGGGCTAAGGTTCATTACAATCATTTTTATTTATAATTTCTTCTTGCTGCTATTCCTTCCATTCACCTTCGATACATCCTTCATCCTTACCATCCCATTTCCTTCTTTCATCCATATTCTTAATAAGGGAGACCATACTCTCTTTATTTATGTCTTTCTTATAACTATTACAATCTTTGATCTTATCTATACATTTACACATTTTCTTCTTATCTTTATCTATTCTATTTAAAGTTTCTTACCTTTATTTTCTATTTAATTTCTTTCCTTCTTATGTTTTGTTAGCGCTTATTACCTCTGTTATCATCTTTTTACAGTATACAGACTATGGTCATCACTCATCAGGGAGGTGACGCTACCAGCGCTAACCTCCCTTATTTTGTTCTGTATTTATATGTTTATTTACTTATTCCTTCTTACACCTAGTGTAAAGGCGAA
>DWLS01008181.1:0-10107 GCA_018246255.1 Pachliopta kotzebuea | reverse complement strand
CAGACGGCCACCTCCATCTCCGCCTCCGTTATAGGAGGCGGAGTGGAGACCGGGTCCGCCTCCTCCGTGAAGGAGGAAACCCTTACTAACCTAATATGGACTTATGGTCTATAATAAATATTTATTTATTTATCACCGGGAATATATTGAAGCAAATTCAAAGATAGTGCAGTGTGCTTGCTGGGAATACTTAAATTCTGTTATGACCGGTAGATGACATCAATAGGGAACTCATTATTGCTAAGTTTTACCTAAAAAAAGCCGTAACAGATGTGTATGTCATTATGACGTCATTGACGTGTCCTAAATATTTGCCAGGTGAGGTGAATAACATAACTTTCATCTACATGACTCAATTCGTAAGCTGAGTGCGTTGATGGAATTATGTCATTATGAAGCCGGTAACACGTTACGCCTTTTTTTCTTCTTCCGCCTATTTTACATTCTGCACATACAATGGTACATGTAGCAGAGGCGGCACAGTTTATAAGTACGGTAATACATGCTATGCTATACGAGGAGATATGAGGAGCCATGAGCTCGATTTCTGCAAAACAATATGAGAAAGACGATGATGACACCACCTCGTACTTGACCAGCATATTGTGATAAACCTTGTGAAAGAATGTTATGATTCCCAACATTGGAAATATTAAGTAAACTGTCTATAATTAATAAAAGTCTGTCTTTGTATACCTTTTTAATGAGTTAAGAAATCTCTTTCGATTCTGGCGTATTTGTAATTGAATTAATCAACTCAACTTCATCAGCCGATAAATTAACGAAAATTCCTCCATTAGGGACGGGATTTGGGCCATCTCCCTCCACGATAGCCTAATGCGGGTTGATGGGGAGCCAGAGCCTCGTTTGTTGATTAGCAGGCTGCATTGCAAACAGGTGAAATTGGCAAGAGCCCCGTGAGTTGTTGTGTGAGGTTCCTTAAATCCCAAAATAAATGAGATAATTGTTCACTAAAATAATGATATTCTGAAAGTACTTTATTTAATTACGGGACTATCAGCAATTTTTTTTTAAATAATTATCATGTTATATGCAAAGTAGTTATTGAAGATCTATTATATCAGCTAATCTAGTAATCTTGATTTTTAGGTGTTGATAACCGACTTTACTTCTTGCCTTCGGTATTAAATTTTTTTAAAATACTTTCTATAATAATTATGAATAATTTTACTATACAATTGGAAAAGAATCGTTTGATTAGGAAAACACAAAGGTTAAAATTAATAAATTGTAGTTCTTACTGAACTAGAAATGGAGGAGATGATAGAAAGAAAAGTGTAAAACATGTATATTTGTTTGAATGTTTAAATATTTGTTTTATCTTCATAGCTATATATACACATATACGGTTGTGGTACTTGCCCGTTAATTTTTGTTTGTTAATAAATATTAATGCGTAAGTAATAACTTCCTCCGTGTGATATCGCGACGTAGTATTTGTTGTAACTTACATAAATATAAATCGTGCAGTAAAGAGGACACGACATTTTTACACCTTGCGACACGCGACTTTCTTTGTTTGGGTTTCACGTTTACGACGGGCGTAACCGGAATCTGCTGTTGCGCCACACAATGGCCCGGCTCATTCAACAAATATTCATACTGAATTAAGTTGCACCGACTTCTATTTTAGGCTGCGCTTGCGCATCTGTCTTGATCTACAATGCTGGTACAAACCGAAAACACCTTCTATTTTTTTTTAATAAAATAATTTTGTATTGTCGCTGATTTTTTAAATAAATTACTTGAGTATTTTTTTTATTCTTCGAAGTGACGAAACGATGGTAAATAATATGCTTGACTATAAAAGCGTGGCGCTGGTTATGATACCAGCACCACATTGCCCTCGACGCTTTGAGAAAGGTGTCATTACCCCAGTAATTTTACTAGCATACAGCACCATTCAAACCGGAATACAGTAATGTTTGTACATTAATATGTGGCGGTAGAAATAGATGCTGCGGTGATATCTACCTAGAGACAGTCGCCGGTCAAGGAGACCTACCACCAGTAAATTAAAGGATCAAAGTAATTCAAACACTCTCTTAGGGTGTCTGGGATCAAGATCTTAAGGGCCCATGCCCAAGGGCAGTCAGGATTAGTCCTTAATGCCTAAATACGACTTCGAGGAAGCTTATGGCTCCTGGAACCTGACGATCATATTTAGTGGGTAAAATTCTACACATAATTAAGGCTTCTCTCTAGAAGACATATTTTTGCAAATCCGTCTTCCCATAGAACCCTTCACTATGTTGCTACGGAAAAACGTGTCATTTATTATCATTATATAACCAATTAAGTAATAAGGAATTTGCGGCTGTACTTATTTAACGAAGATCAGAATTTGTTGCTATAGAAACTTTTTAACCAGCACGATATATTTTGCTATTACATAATAATTTATTTACATTAATTATTTAAAAATAGTATAATTGATCTGCTTACGTCATAGGATATATTGTGAGTTTAAGGAAACGAATGTAGAAGTAGGAAATGAACAAAGCTGACGAGGAGCGACTACTAGAAATTAATTAAACTTTACAAACGATAATACTTAGTTTGCCATTGAAATAAAGGTTACAATCCCGCGAGTTATTAGCTTCCGTCTAGGAGTTCATTGGGTCCTATTGGTGATTTGGTACTCATTCAGCATCCCAAGAAAATTTCCCTCAGATACTTACAAATTCTATCGGTGATCGCGTACGGGCGGACGTCTTGTCCTCCCAGCCAAGTTTGCATCTAGAAAACGGCATACAGGCCAGTCATCAATCGATAACCAACTTAATGTTCTAAGTGGTAAAGATGATGTTTGATGGCATATGGTAATGTTTAGAGGACGCATTGAATATGGATACTGGACAATGCACTCTCACCGATTCAGTTGTCATTGTTTAAGCATCAACGTCAATGGAACCTTTTAGTTTTGTGTGTACAATCCGAGCTGAGAATAATACCTTTCGTTCTTTTGAAGTGTTCATAATTAATAACGGTGAAGTTTTAAAAGGTTTACACAACAAAGTATCACGAATAATTTTTCTGAAAACAAATATTAGACAGATAGATAAACTCATAATTGCTTACATTATGGTACAGCGTTTCATTTAACTAACTACATTTATAATTTAAAAGTAGGCAAGAGCGGCATTATTGCTATAGGCGATCTCTTCTAGGCAACCCAGTAGGACAGGAAATAAGAAAAATGAGATCAAGAAATGTTAATGATGATGCTGTAACAATAATATTAACAGAAGTTTAATCAATTACGCTTTTTATTCAGTTAGTACCAGACGGACTATTAGACAATGATGATGACATTTACAAATAAAAGTATAGAATGAAACTAAAAGTAATGAAAACAAGATAATCAGAATTATAAGAAAAGACTTTCTAAACAATATTACAGAACTTTGATGATAAATATATAATTTTCATAATCCACAAATCTAAAAAATACCCTCAAAGAAAGTCTGAAACAGATCTTAATAGTTACGAAAACCTATTTCAGTGAAGTATTATTTACACGGCTAACATTTTTCTCATAGAGATGATCTCTAAATTAATAATAGTTTGCGAATACCACAAGACGACTGACCACTTTCTATTTTTTATTATTTTAACTAGTTAAGTGCTAACTCATCATGCATTTAAGATAGTGATTTATTACTTTAGATGTACTTCAATAATAATAAACTAAGTAGATTAACAGTCTATATACACTAACAGAAAAAATTCTCTCTATCTTCTCTCATTGCGAAACATTCAAATAGCTCTCTAAAACTCTCTCATTATAAAATCTTGAACCATACCCTTAAATAATTACGGTATTTAAAAGTCTAACAATTATGTTTAATATATAATTAGTGTGAAAACTTTCTTTTATAAGTACACATAATTAAAGTTACAACCGTTACAACAATATCTCTCTTTCTTTCCCCTCGCTATACTTATGATGATATTAAGTGAAAATGTGGCTTACCTTCATAAATATAATAATATTAAAAAGCCCAAAATTTCCCACTGTTGGAACTCCATGCCTTCTCTTATAGAGAGAGAATTCAGGTTGTTTTCCTACCATGAGTTTAGTTCAACATCCATTTAAGTTAAACTTAACTTTTACATATAAAAGGTCTCTGTTGCCGGAGACCGTCTAGGTAGGTACCACCGCAGCTCCTATTGCAGTCGACAAATAGTAATGTGCAAATATTACTGTGTTCCGGTTTGAAGGGTGCTGTATGCTAGTAAAATCATGAGGATAACAAGATTTGACAACTTACGTCTCAAGGCGACGAGCGCTATGTGGTACCATCTTAACCAGCGCCTCGTTGTTATGGGCAACTCACAATCAGAGCTCGGCTAGCTGGTCTCATCATCGCGTTACATAAAAAAAAGTAAGTTAAACCTGGTAATAATGAGGTGATGGATACTAACACCATGGTTAGAATTTCCTACTAGATCTGAACCTTCAGCTTAAAACATACTATTCTTGCGAATGTTTCTGCGACGTCACAATAGAACTTAGACTGCACTATAGCTTCTTAGATTGTACTAATCATAATTAAATAACAGTAAAGGGTTTATATATTATTAATAAAACATTTTTACGTCTTTTATTAATTTGATTATAAGTAATCGATAGTTACCATTAATTATTTCAAATAAACCAGTACATTTTTTTAAACGCGTGATCACTAAGAAAGTAAATTCAAATGCGATGCCATGAAAACTAAGCGTATTCATTATAATAACTCCATAGTTTGCTTTACATAAGCACAGTGTTTAAGTGAAATTTGTACAAAAAAAAATGCTCATTTGATAGAAGTAATGTAATGCTGTGAATTACATAATTCGGCAGTTTATATTCAGTAACAATGTCCACAGATTTTGTTTCTAAACAGTTAAAAACTTTCGCCTAATGCAGTGCAGCGCCTTCAAATAGGCTTAATAATTTTTGACCGCATACAAATGGCGCCGAAGGATCGATCGCTTGGTGTTTAATGGCCAAATTATCAATGGCTTTCGAGAGTTCACCGCTATCTGAAAATCATCGGGTAGTAACAATACAATCCGTGTCATATAGTTTAAGTTATATTACTAGTAACAAGTAATCAAATTATATCGCACTATCCGTTTGCAGTTTTGAACACCTCAAATCAGGATTTGTAGTCTCGTATGATACAAACTTTTATAAATGCTAAATTCAAATGAAAGAAAAGTGAAAATGTCCAAAGTATTTGCTGACCCTGAAGTGTTGTAATCATAACACACTTTTTTTAAATATTCCATTAAAAACTAGCGGTTTCTTGTTAATTTGTTTAATGTTCTAAGAGCGAGAATTGTGTGTTTTGCGTGTCGCCATAACCTCACACATCTGCCACGGGCGGTGCCTACTAGTGACATATGGAAGTACGCACGGGAGGGGGGCACAAAATAAAACTCACGGTCTTACTGACTTCCTTGACAATTGATCATCCGCCATCGTTGAAGATGAAAGCGTTCGTGGTATTGTGTCTTGTGGCTGCGGCCGCGGGGATGCCGACGGCGAAGGAGGACGGAGTGATGGAGCGGTTCATCTCGGCGCTGAGGGATTGCGTGGAGACCGACACCGCCCTGTGCCTCAAGGTGTGCGAAGTGAAGTGAAGTGAAGTGCTCTAGTGATAAGTGACCGATGATCACGGAGTTAAGATAGGAGACATAATTGTCTTATAATTAAACTGATATGAGATACTATCTTTAATTGTCACAGTTCTTTAACAGCTGTTAAACGTTTTACGTCAAAGCTTTTAGATGAAGTGATAATTTAAAGATTGATGTACCTAGCTTCTTTTAATTGCAAATCAAAGGAAATTTAAAAAAGCTCATCAAGTTCTTGTTACATTTATTAGATTTTATCTCACAATTTCTCTCGTGGTAACAATTAAATCATCGTAGCTTTTGACTTTAGACATATTCCCATGGTTCGATGGGAAAGCATTGTCTCTTAACACACACAGTTGGAAAGTGCGAAAAAGTAAATTGGTCTCATTCACAAAGATTAGTCTCCAATTTATCTCTTTTTCTGACTTACTAATAAGCTTAATTCTACTTATAAAATAATAAAAGTTAATTTATTTATTGCAACAATAATCTTACTAATGTGTTTTACAGGAGAAGGCGATGAAGTTCACGGAGAATCTCGCGGTGTCAAAGGACCTCAGCCTGGTTGAAGGTGTGACTTTCGCTAGAACTGGCAGCCCAAGATCCGCTCGAAGCTATGAACCACTAGATCAAGACCCGAAAGCGAGGGAACAGCAAGTCGAGGAGAGGATAATGGACAATGTGGTGGACTTTTTAGATAATCACGCTTTGCAACTAAGAATGCCGAAATCTTTCATCGAAGATAATTCAGTTGAAGAGGAAGGTTCGATTTTTTTTTATTAAATTTAATAGATAGTACATAAACCGGTATTTCTATTTAAAGTATTTAAGGAAAAAACTGAAATTTTTATTGCAGGATGTTCGTTACCACATCACATGATATAAAACATTTTCTGATCCTAGTAATTATTAGTACTAAAACTATAGCTGGAACCAGAACTAAACGTCGCGTTAGTAAATATTAAGTATAATCCGTCAAAAGTGCCCAATTATATATTAATACAAATTTGCTACTTCCAGATTTCAAATACTTTGGTAGATCTTAACTGAGATCATATAATGTAGAATCTAAAACAAATACTATTTCCATGCTCAATGATGATAAAGTTCAAGAAGTTGTTGAACTAATTACAAATATTATGTAGATTTTTTTTAACAGAATCCTAAAAATTGTATAATTTTCGGTTTGATTATTTTTAATACAATTTAAAAGTGAGACTTGACAATATGTTACTAGTCAATAAAAAAATCTTCAAATTTTATTCATAATGATCTCGTATCTTTCACGTTAAAAAGATTTTTTTTATTCTACTTAAAAACTTTGTGATCTATTATCTAAGTTATTAAGAAATGTATACCTAGAAGATTGTAATTTTATTAATTTTAATAAGGTGGGCATATGAAAGCGTTCATTTCGCCTTTACGCCGTGTTAGTTTGCTTATCTTTTGAATAACGACATACTAAGTTTCTTGTACGCTTTAGTTCAAATACCGAAACGATTCAAACAGATAAAACGAATTAACATAATCATTGCTGTATTATTTGAAATTAAGTTTAAATTAATGCATTTATTTACTGGCAATTAAAACTTGAAAAAATCTAAACCAATATAAATACTCATATTATATACTAACTGTTACTTAGTATATTCGGATGGGTGTTTGTGAAAAATCTTATTAGATAATATTCAGACAATAGACAGTTTATTTAACGATCTATTTTAATTATTAACTTTTTTTAATGCATCAGTAAGGTAGATATGTATGTATCAGTAAGATAAATCTACAACTGGGGATACCAACTATTTAAACAGCTAATATTATACCTTGATAATATCGTTGTAACAGGTTGAAATCTGCCTCATTACTGTTCTCCTTTATTAGTTCAATAGATTGATGCCGGAGGACACAAATTTCTAGAAAATGTCCTCCTATTATAGGAGTAAAGAAATGGTTTGATGATATTGAGAGGTGGACAGATCTTAAAGATCATCAGTAGAATAGTATAGCCTTATGTCCAAAGTTCAATTTGAAGAAAGCAGTGTATGATGATGTAAAGGACACATTAGATTAGTCCGAAGTATAGATAAATAATAATTAGGTTTATTAAGAGTGAAAGACTACTACTATCACTTCATCCAATAGTTAAATATTTCGGTGTTAAGGTAACCAGAGATCATTTGGGTTAAGGTTTGATAGAATCTTCAACGTCTACTCTTATTGATAATGGCGAAAAACAACTGAAAAGGGAGAAGGAAGAGTTTTCTTGTCCTTTTTTTTTAGTAGAGATGAATAAATAGGTTCTAATGGAGAAAGTACATCTATGATTTAAATCTGTTTTCTCTTTTAATTGTTGTTTAAATTAAACCATTTTCTTCATAATATATGTTTTTTTACAGGTCGTGGCAAGAAGAAGAAGAAGCTGAAGAAGCTCCTCCCAATCCTGGCTCTGATCAAACTGAAGCTCGCCGCGCTCGTACCTCTTTTCCTCGGTATCATCGCTTTCGCCGTGTTCAAGGCTTACTTGCTTGGCAAGATCGCATTCATTGCCGCTGCTTTCGGCGCTTTGAAGAAGCTTCTAGAGTCAAAGAAGAACAGCGGCTGGTCTGAGCCAGCTCACGAGGAGCATGGATGGGAGAATAGCGGAGGCTGGGGCAGATCGCAGGATGCCCAGAGTTTAGCTTATGCTGCCCACGCTAAACAAGCATAGGGAATTTGAACGAATTTATTTATTTATTTATTCGCTAAGTCTCCGAAGAAATTTTTATTGTAACTTTACAAACTTATTTATTTTATAACCACCGTTATATTATGACACTGTGTGTGTGTGTGTGTGAGATGTGTGCTTGTGTAATTTTTACTTTTCAGTATTTGTAATATATTTATGTATATATGTACTTTTTGTTCGTTTTAAGTTCACGACTGATTCCTTTATAGTCTACATTAAAATATATTTATTGTTTATAAATTATCTGTATACGTGTAGTATATTTCTATTTACTAGATATTCTTTATTGTAGAGGATATTAAGTAATACTGGTGTAATTACCAAATATGTTTTTTTTAAGTTCATATTCCAAAGACATGTTTTTCGTTTTCTATAATTTAGTTATTATTTTGTTTTATATTTTAAATACAATAGATGAATGTGTGTAATGTAATGAGTCAAATATTTATTACCGTTTCGTTTTATTTATCATACGTTTGTGTAACATTGATAAGTTTGGTTATTACGATGGATACGCATAAAATAAATAAAGTTCATTTAAAAGAATTCAATTCGCTGTTTTTATTTTGTATTTTACATTTACATAATTTCAGCCTGCTCATGTAATACAGCTGTAAATAGTCTTATTTTATTTTCGAGCTATCAGCTGTTTGAAGAGGATGTGGGGAATTAGTCTTCTGTAACTGTACCTTGTTAGTAGCTTTTTTCGGTATCATGAGAGTAGAATGAAGAAGAGAATATCTTACGAATCATCAGTTAAAAATGTTAATGTATATTACTGAAGTCTGCCACAATGTTATTTGAAGAAGAATGTGAATTAAAGAACAACAAAAATTCAATGTCTCTTACTGGAATGTGGTAAAAGTGTTACTTTACTCAACGCTTCATTGGCAAATTGCCAGGGGCAAAAATCCATAAGGTCACTAGCACCTTTAGATGGCAACTGAGCTTTCTTATCCGACGTCACAATGTATATACTTAACATATATAAAACATACGGCTTTTTTTAATATCATTGTAAAAGTTACATTCTTCATGAGACGTTTAAAAACAAAGTTTCATGTAGTTCCGTTATGAATATTTCATTTATATAAAATTATTCATTAGCGAAAGTTGAATGTTATGAATAAATATTAATATAGTAAGCTGTACTTTTTTTAAATTGTTTATTTTGGTTGTGTTTAAAATAGCATTGTATTACATTTAAATATGGTTGTGTTAAAGGAAAAACATCAATGAGTTGATTGTGTAGAAACTGTTAGTCGGTTCATGAAAACAAAGTTATTGTCAATTGAAAGTTCTCTCATGTTAGTCAATTAGTGTTGAGGTTTCATATGGCCGTCTAGAGATCTAACAGGTTGGCGCGTTAACATAAAATTATATAAACAATAGGTTACAGCTAAGCAGAATCTCAGGTGGGTCGCCGGAGACGTTCACATAACTTTCACTCTTAGGTTAAAAGAAAGTGGGTCCATAGTGGTGTGCCCCGCGCCGTGGGATGATATAAGCGGATGTGTTGCTACATGCGGAGAAAAAAAAAACTTTCATTTTCAAGTAAATGAAATTCGGTTGGCGGCTTACACAATATCCCCGTGTGACCGGAAATCGGCGAATACAAACATTCATACGTTAATATATAATATTTATTTATTTTTTATTTATTTATTTACTCTTTATTTGCACGATTACAACAAAAAGGAAAAACATTATGTACATGAGAGACA
>DWLS01008180.1:0-10107 GCA_018246255.1 Pachliopta kotzebuea | reverse complement strand
CCCGACTCTACGCCGGTGACCCCACTACGGGGGCCGCATGAGGCGGGCAAATAACCGCCTCGCGCGGCCCCTTCTTCCGCGGCAACCTTTGACCCACTAGTCTTAACCCATCCCAACCGTGAAGGTCTACAGCAAGCGAGTGGAAATGGTCGCAGCTGAACTGACATTACTTATCTGCAACGCATCAGCCGCTATAGCCTTGTTCTTTAATCCACAACACAATGTAAACACTTTCAATAATACATATACTAGTTAATATTCCCGCTGCTGGGATTGAGAGAGGAATATCACACGAAAAAAGTTAATACTATTTCTCCACAACAGATAGTGCGTGGACATGTGTGAAAGCTGTTGCAAAAGCGATGTCTTACTTTTCCGGAAGGGGAAAGTTATTGGACAACGATGAGCAGCGCATAGGTATATCTTTTCTCAAGTTCAAGAAACCTTAGGAGTTAAGTTAAGATAGTAAATTACGTTGAAATAAAAGGTAGTACTTCTTTTGTATCTTATAAAAAATATCAATAACTAAAAGCCAACTTTCAGGAGAGAAGTGTAGAAAGTATAAATTCAAAAATTTCTAATGAAGACAACATTAATTTCGTACAAGTAATTATATAATTATATTATAAAAGGTTTCTATTAAAGTATTTAGGTTAAAAGTAAAAGAAGATGATTCAAATCGCACCATTTTTGGAGGAGGCCAATGTGCAGTAGTGAATGTGTATCGGCTGATGATGAATTACAACCTGGAAACCAGTAGAGTTTATCTAGGCAGTACAGTCGAAGTAATATTTTACCTGCAATTACATCCGGCTTTGTTTTCAATGAGATAACCCTTTAAACTCATTCGGTGTGTTTCAGAAGATACAAGAATGCCCTGGATGTCTAGAGGCAGACCATTATACCATTATATTGGCTGATAAAAATTTTGAAATTGTAGAACGATGTACATTATCGTAAATTATTTATTTATATTGTTTAAATATTATCATCAGCCGATAGATGTCCACTGCGGGATATAAGCCTCTTCCAATAAAGGTGAGATTTGGGCTATCTTCTACCACGCTGACCCAATGCGAATTGGTGAGAAGCCAGAACCTGGTTTGTTGATTAGTAGCGTGCACCACGAGCATAGGTACAACAGAGCAACAGATTAGGTTGACTTCGATACCGTAAGACCTTACGTCATTGGATAATTTCTATAGCAAGCTCTTCACGAAACTTCGATACCGTGAGTTGTTGTACGGGACTCCATACATCGCTGTTTAAATACATAAAAAGGATTTCGAACAGACTAATGTATTCTAAAGTGATCAATCATACCGACCGCAGACGCTTCGCGCTTTTATACCTACACCCTATGACCCTGAAAACCGGACGTGTAGACATCTTTCCGTATTTTCAATCCATACAACCGGAATACGTACATATTAAACAAACAAGTAATTATTAATCATAATAAATGCGGATTAAATACGATTTACATATCCGATATCTAATTCTGCAGACACACAGCATCCGATAATTATCCGATGGCGTATATAAATAGTATTACGACATTAAACCTGTTTAACATCAGTGTAATAACTTGATTTATTTACAAGACTATTTATTTATCATAACAAAAGTTCTTTTCTTTTATTTGACGTGGCGACGAGAGGAGTAAGGCCTTCACCTGATGGTAAATAATACGCTTGGCCATAACGAGGCTCTGGTTAATTTAGTAAACACTGCACCACATTGCGCTTGTCGCCTTGAAACATGGGTTGTTAAGTCTAATTACCCTAGTAATTTCACTAGTATACAACACCTTTCCAACCGGAACACAGTAATATTTGCGCCGTACTGTTTGTCGGTAACAATAGGAGCTGGTACCTACCTAGACAATCTCTGGCGACAGAGACCTACCACCAATAGTTCATATGTATTGATAATGGCATATTCACAACTACAATAACAAAGCTCCCGTCTATATTAATTATTTAAGAGCAAAAAGATGCCTTAAGCACATTGCTATTTTTAAACAGAAACTTTTGAACACTTTTAGATCTCTAAATTATTTCAAACGCCTCTAAATAGGTTTCTTTTCAGTTTAGATATAATATTTTAATAAGTGTTTTAAGTAGCTAAATATTTATTCCAACAATCGAAATGTACTTAACTATTAAAAAATATTAACAATAATTGTAAACACAAAAGCAAGCCATTTATCTAGTATTAATAACATTATTCTGGGTACAATGTATTGTATATACAGCGTCACAATGTACATCATGTGTATCTCATCGTCATAACTAATAGATTAATAACTTATTATGTAATATAACTTAGTCCCGTTAATAGTTAATTTTATCTCAAAATTTTCGGTGAAACAGATTTATTTACAAAAAGTAATTATCGTACTAAACGCATAAATTTTCATATACAAAAACAACCTTTAAATCTCTTCAAGTTTTCTTTAAAAAAAGTTTACAAACGCAACCGGTAACTGCTTGTATTGTAAAACGAAGGTTTTGAGTTTGAATCCAGAGTCACAAAAGGTAAATTTCGGTTAATAATAGGGTTATCTTTGAAGGCATTTTTTCAACTACTGTTCACATATTTTGTTTTCGCTGCCACGAAGTCTCTGTCGCCTGTGCACAGGAATACTATTAAAATGAATATTTCAGATTATTCTTGGCGAGCAGGCTTTACCAACTTCCGCCCCATTGTTAAACTGCAGTTTAATCTCGAACGGAACATAAAGCATTCGCAAACCTTGAATAATTCCGTGGTTAAATGCAACTAATTTATTAAGTGTTTAGGTTAAAGTGAGCGGTATGCAATCGCATACCAACAAAGCAACGTAGGCGGTTTGACAACATAATGTAATGGACAAAGCTAACGCCGAACAAATAGACGTTCATTCCTATAAATTCACACGAAAAGCTCGTTTTAAATCAATACAAGTTCTGGGCTTTAATATTATATCAATAAGTAAATACTTAAAATTCAGTTTCAAAAATAATGATTAGAAAAATCTTTCATACGAATACTTAATGAAAGTCACAACCAAATAAACATATTTATCTATGTAACCCAAAGTTCATTTTAATATCTTTTTAATAAAGCTTTGAGTATTATAAGTTAATATTAAAAATATAAAATAAAATATAAAAAAATCAAGTTAGTATCGTTAAATATTATAATATTGAAAATCGTAAAGAATTTTTGTTTAACTAATTCATTTTGTATTTACTGTAGTTCTATAGTACATAAATATTATTAAAGTCATTCATCAATAACTAATACTAAAAATTCAAAAATTTCATTAAAAATTATTTCTTTGAATTATTTTCTTCCGTTTTCTGTTATTTATGAAATTTTTTTAACAATGAAATTTTCATTTTTGTGTTATTTTCCAGCGTTAAGGAAACAAGAAGACAAAACAAACTTTTAAGTAATAACAGACAAAGAGAAATTAAGAGAAGATGGAGATGTCAGATATAAATTAAATGTAAAAAGTTATACTAATCTCCTTAGAAAATAGGATAGTTCAAATTATGTCAGTAATTTTACTGCTTAAAGCATAATACCAAAGAGGATTTTTGGGAGAACTTGTTTATATAATCTGTGTATGTTTTTAAAACAGTATGTCAAAGGTATCATAAGGCCAGCGGTAGACTTATGTTAAGAGTCAATGACCATACCGACTACAAAATACCTGGCTGGTGTGGTACACTGATAAATCCAGTCAATGGGTATCAACCCCAATTTCTAATAGTCATATAAACTTAATAGACAAATTAAAACTGCTTGGTGACTGAAAGAGGCGTTGCTGTAGTGCCTAATTGACACCTACAGATTAAAAGACCAGACGTTTAAGTTCTTCGTTTAACCTTTTATATTTATTCGGGCATTTTGATTATAATCTGACACATACAGGTTTCAATTTACTATAATTATAAGAATATTCACAATTGACTTCTATTGACATTAGTCGGACACTCACTCTTAATTAAACATTTTGGAGATATATCAATGAACTCACATTTATTAAATTGACCTTTGCTATCTATTGATTTCCTTCTGGGTACTGAGCAGCAAGTAAATTATGCAGCCTAAATTATTTAAGTCTTAAGAATTATCATAATAATAATGTGTTGCAGTGTAAACATTCTGAATATAATCCTATCGTATTGACTATTTATTCAAAATGAAAAACATTTTATTCAAGATGTATTTACATGTGCATTTTGGAGTATTCATGTAATAATAGGCGGTTTTAAAAAAAAACTATCCATGAATAGAATTTTTCATCTGAAGTTAAAAAAAACTTGGAATTTGACGACTGTTATTTATAAAATTACCCTTATTAATAAAAAAGTACGAAAAATTAAAAAAAAATAAGGTAATCAAAAATAATATTGAATCAGCTCTTTTTGATATTACAAGACTACCTTGAGTTAACTAATTTAAAGTTTTACGTCGATATAATTTTTTTTAGTATAATATATGATAGAAAAAATCTCATCTCGATTCAGAGAATATACTAAAAATTGGAGACTTAAATTGAGTTAAAAATTTTAAAGTTCTAAAAATACTGCTACATGAGTCTAAATGTTCTGGGCAAGACTCTTCATCACTTACAGCTTCATTGATAATTAAACTCTTTTTAGTCGTGGTTAAGTATTAGCTGATCCTATAAAATTAATTTATTGTAGTAACCAATTTAAAAATCAAATTGCCTAAATAATAATGATATTTATTTCTAATACATAAAACAATAATTTATTACAAATGCCTCGACTGGATTCGTGCTGAATTTACTTGAGTGTCTTATCCAAAAATATAACCATAGAACTATTTGTTATAGTTGTCTTTTTACTTGTTTATATTTGTTATTGATTATGGTACATATTAATATGTTTTTTATTTTTGAATCCGATTCCATAACATTTGATATTAAACAAATAAGAGGCGTGTCTACGTTGTATTAAATTGAACTTGAACTTCACAACAACTGTGAACTTGGTGATATTGAAAATGAAATAATTAATATTAACCACTTATTAATTAGAAATAATAATATACGCTTATCGATATCAGCAGAAACAGTGATCTTGGTGATATTGAAAATGAAATAATTAATATAAACCACTTATTAATTATAAATAATAATAAACACCTAACGTATACGCGTATCGGTATCAGCAGAAACTACTCCTCGTGTCTGTTAATGATAACATCTGTAAATAATGAATTGACGACAAGTGTGTCCAAATCCTAATATAGCTGGGCACGGGAGAATCTTAAGGTCTAAAGGTTTACTCAAGGTAATCAAAACCGGACATGAATTCCAGTGGAACTGTGAACGAGCCAACTCACTGGATTAGCCGGAGGCAACAGCATTTACACAGTTTCGTGATAATGAATAAACATGCGCACCGACTTCAGTTGTATCTCTTTAATTATACAAGAAATATGTCGGATTCATTTAAACGATTTAATTAACTACAAACCACTTGTATTAACTATAAGCTAATAATCGTTTATTTTAATACTAGTAACGACTACTAAAGCAATTTTAATTAAGACTGACTGACATAGTAGAAGCTGCTTAGCACAAAGTCTTTTACTCTTTATTTACAAAGACTAGAGAGAGATCTACTAAGAGCAAATGAAGAAAACATTTATTTACAACTTCGAAAATTATACATTTTATATTTACTTAGATGTAACACTACTATTTTCATCAAAGTTGTGAGACGTATAAAGAATTTAATCATTCCATCAATGTCATTTTCTTTGATATATAAATATGTCCACGGAAGTATTTAAACCTTTGTGTGATAAAATCATTTTCACACTTTTTTTAATTCTTGTTTCATGCACTTGGCGTCTTTGTTTGTATCATTAAAATTTACTTGTGCGCTATAATTGCGGAAAATAACTAAATAGGTCAATTAAAACCTGAAGATAAAAGATTTTTTTTAATTTACTTGCTTTAGTCGAACAAAAAGTTGTGCCGTAAAATTAAATTAAAGCATTCATAAAAATTCAATGCAAGGATATTATAGCTCTGTGTGGGCTAATCAATTCATTAATAACCTAATCCATTAATTAATTACCTGGCAATATTATGTTTTGGATTTTTTTAAAGGGCTGTAACCAAAGAATTTACTGAAACAAATACTTTTTGTCAATTGACAAAGTGATGCAGTGTATATAATCCTAACCAGTCCCATATCGTTATGGATAGGCATCCAACTTACTACCTAAAGGACGTACTGCTCGTCGGTCTTATCACTACTTTCAAGGAATAATAAGAAGACTTCATATGTCCGAAGTATACTTTTCACTGATCGCCTTATAAAGTCTGTAATTTGACTGTTTCATAATTTTTAGATTAAAATTTTAGTCGAATTAATCTTAATTTTTTTATAAACTAAAAAGACCATTATACCAAAAATTCAAAGATCTTATACCGTTTCTTTCCTAAGCAAATTACTGTACAATTTTGTGCAAAACCGAATATATAATCGAAATCTATAAGAAATTTAAATGTAAAATTTCAGCAACAATAATCATGACTGTGACTCTGAGTTTAAACTATTTATTACTTAAATAAGACAATTTATCATTATTCCTAATGATCATGCGTCATCGCTCACTATATTACTGTATTCGATGACGTGTTTACAATAATTTAACCGGCACAAATAGTCTCCTGTTGGTATTAGGTTACAGTATGATGCTACTGCACTCCACACCAAGTTTGAATCATCACATGACACTACCCGGTATGAAAACATAATCTATCCAATCAACAGGGATTAATGTTCAGCACAGGTCTTATGTCATAGTAAAAGAAATAAGTCGTAGACAACCTAGTGAAAAATAAAATTTTCTCAAGGATAATAAGGCAGTGATAGGCTTTAGTTTTTAAATTGTTATTATGTTATACAGATATACATTCTCTTTTAAAATGAATTAAAGAAAAAGCAAGGTGATTCTCCTTGTAGTTTTGATAGGCATGTCCTTAAACAAAATAGTCAAGAATTTTCGAAGATATATTCATTTACCTTTAATATAAATAGCTATCAAAATAAATTTATCAAACATATCAGTATCTTTACAATAAGTAAGGAGCATATCCTTAAGATTTTTTTGGGTATCTTGATAAACAGATTAAAACCAGTTCGATGAGCTAAGGGTTCAACATTTAAGACTGATCGTAACCCACTGCCTCTTAGCACATATGTAAAATATGTTGTTATAAAAATATTTCTTTTGAGTAGATTTTTCCAAAATCGTGTTTTAACTCATTAATGATCGTAACTATAACAAATATTTTGTTTCTAATAACAGTTTACGTTTATCTAAATTTGTGAAGTAGTCAATTTAATAATGACCATTGTTAGGAATTTATTTAATTTAAACAGTAGTTTTTTGTGATAAAAGTTTTATACTTTTACTTTATTAATGTTATAAAATATACGGAGAACTAATTATTGTTCAATGATACTTGACAGATAAAAAATGACCTTGAATATGTCAACTTTCGCGCCACGTGCTAGTGCCGTTATATAGATAAGCTATAATGGGGAGACTAGGAAATTATAATGATGATTTAAATGTTATATTGGTATGAATTCATGGTATTATTTTAACAGTTATTAATTCGTCGAATGATTACATACATTTCAAAAATAATTTTCTACCTTTACTATATCTATTGAAAGGAACATTCATCGGAAATTATTGGCAGGTCAATACCAAAACTTATTGAAATAATTATTCTTTACGGATTTATAATTTCTCTGCTTTTGCCATAATTGCATAAACAAATTTAACATTATTTTAATATTTTTCTTTTTTTTAACACTGTTTGGTGGTGTTAGCCCGTTTGACGACTTTAACAGCTTCATAAATCTCGCGGATCAGAATCCCAAAAACTAAATTGTCTTTTTAAATTTAACAATAATATTATGATGCATAATAACATAGGGAAACACCACAAAAAATTAAACACTACACCGAACGCCTAATATCCAAAAGGCAAGTGTACCACTTACCATCTGATTTTTGACCATTTTGTTAGTCTTTCTATTTGTTGAAAAATAAATATATAAATAAAAAATATATCTAAAAGTATATGGTTTATAAACTTGAATATTCCTCAGTTGGCGGACGAGCTGCCAGCCAAACTATCGGAGCTAGAGTTGCGGCCTCGGTCAATCCCGAAGCCTGACTACACTCTCTGCAGACTTAACGCAGACGACAAGGACGCTGTCATCGACTTCCTTCGAAGGTATAATATACTGTGAATTCAGTTCTTAAGGTATACATCTGTAATATAAGATAAGAATAAGGATTCATAGTTCACTAAAGGGGGTAGGGTTCTAGGATTTTAGAGCTGAAACATGCCACTAAGTGATTCCGAGATGGGAGGCATGCTCGGGTAAAGTGCAGAAGGCACCAGTGCATTACTTAGAAAATTCCAGCGCCAAGTTACTCATCTATTTTTTAATGAGTAGGTAGAAAAGCTACATAATCCATTCCCCGAAAGCATATCTTTCAATGTTTTCTCGGTGATTGTTCTCTAACAACTACGTAAATGTTTTAAAAAATTATTCTCCTTTACCAAGAATAACAACTTCTTCTGATTAAACTTTTTTATTTACTTTAAGATCATCAAAACAAAAAATTGCTTCAGTTTTTTGTCCGTTCCAACCAATTTACCATGAAAATTAAACTACGACATTTATTCTTTTAAGACATTCGAAGAAGATCGTATTGATCAGTTAGAAGTATCTAGAAACTATTTATCCAAAAAGAGTTTTTACGCTTGCTGTTCAGGAGAATTTCACAGTAATTTATCACAAATTAAAATACCGACAAATTATCTGTTCGTTTATTCCGACAGATTCTTCTTCCGAGACGAACCTCTTAACCAAACTATCAATCTTCTCGAGACACCTGAATCAAGATGTTTTGAGCTGGAAGACTACGCAGCGGGAACTTTAAATGATGGGATGTCCGTGGCGGCTGTGGATAACAACGGCGAATTCGTGGGCGTCGTCATAAACGGAATCGTTAGGAGAGAGGTAAGGAAATAATACCATTAAAATATCGAACTGGATATATCGGTACACAAAGAACTCTTTAAATAATTATTCCCTTAATACCTATCCTATTTCTTTACCTTAAAAGGGTCCTATAAATTGTGAGTTTGATAAAGTCTATCTTATCTACAATAGACTAACACTTGTCTACAACTTCATCAGTTTTTGAATGATAAGTCCGTAGATAGTGAAGTGGGTTTGCACAGATTTCTATTGTTTATATGTTACATTGACAGCTAAACACAGCAATGGTTATGTGACGTATTTATAATACGAAGGTGGTATTAACTAAAAAATCCCCCACCAACCTTTCACCAGAACTGGTTTCCACGAAATCGACCTAAATGGAGATTTCAAACGTGCAGATAACCATGTTGAATTCTTAACACTCTTCTTTTTTAAATACATCTAACATCAATTTAATTTGTTACGAATATGTTTGTACTAAGAAAAAGATCGATGTTGATTAATAGTAATTAAAAGCTTCATTTTTGCCGATGAGCTGTAGACGTAATTAAGTATTCCGATCCTGTCGCGGCCAGTAACGCTTTCCTTATGAAACGGAACCTGCTGTGAAACTGAATGAACACGTGCACAGCAGATGTTACTGATGGAGTATATACACGTTCGTAATATTGCATGCTCATATGGATGTGCACTTTTAGACCTTGTGTTATGCGTCTGTATTTTGTATTAAAAAATTAAAAGATATATCATAAAGGTCGCAGGTAATCGTTGAAAGCAGCTAGTATAGGACAGACCCCACTAAAAACGATTGGAGAATCCGTGAATAATAATGATGAAATTATCTTAATAAATACACCGTCAGAAACCAAAACCAATAAGTAAAAAATTATTTGATATGTTTCTAATTTTCAAACTATTTGTAAAATGAATATAATATACAATTTTTTTTTTTTTTCCTGGTGATGTCGATGCTTTCGGCCACTATTGTGGCCGTGAAAGCTTCATCGGACCCTGCGCTCGCGGATTAGGACTC
>DWLS01008179.1:0-10108 GCA_018246255.1 Pachliopta kotzebuea | reverse complement strand
TGAAAATCCTTATGTACTTTCTTTTTTTGTAACTCTGTGATAGTGCACAATAAAGTATATTTGTATTTGTATTTAATGAACAAAAAAATCATAATTATAAAATTAATCATTAATAAAAATTCTTTTTGAAAGTATAAAATTTTTTATATTTTCTTCATTTGTCGCCGGGTGGAGTAAAACATGTGACGTTAAGATAATATACAGTGCACCACATTGTGTTCATTGCCTTAAGACACAAAATGTTAAGACTCTTCTCCAACATTTTCACAAGCTATAACATTCTTCAAACCGGAACTTTGTATAGTTACCACACTTCTATTTAGCGGCAGAAATAGCCAACTAAGCAAGTCTCCAGCAACACAGTCTGCCTTCATTTAAAATATTAATATTTATATTATATAAGAAAATGTTAATATATAATATTAAAAATATTTAGTCTATGATTATAAAAAACATTTTTATTGTAAATGTACATGGATTTATTACAATCACCCAAAATAATTGTCATTTACAACCCTAATGGTTACGGTTCTTTGAAGTATCCAACTGTCATGTAGATTTGCTCGTGGCGCGAATTTTAAAAATGCAACTGTTTTTTTTTAAAAAAAATAGGTCAGTGTTCGTATGCGATGTTCGCCGTTTACTGTTTCTGAATGGACAACAAGGTCATAAGTAAAACCTAGACTAAGTAGATATAACGTAATGCTGGTGGCACTAATTAATTTCATAGAAAATCCCGGAGTTCCTTACAACGGTCATCTTCAACCGCTACTCCTCCCAGAAGGCCCAGGAAAAGAAAAGGTTATATAGGTAACCTTGCGCAAGGTCATCATGTATAAAGAATATATTACTAACTTTAAAATAATTTTAATAACGGTCGACACCATTTTGTCCAGTAATTTACTCAAAAATATTTTGAGGGTAGGTCTATAATTTTGAACCAAAACAACTAATATACTATTTAAAAAAAATCGAGGAAATAAGTAATCGTATAAACTCAAAAACCTTCGTATGAATGTGAGAATTAACTACGTTCCCACACTCAATAAAACATGTCTCATATAATACTACAAACATAACGGCACACAGCGTAGTGCTTTTTATTATATATAAAAAAACCTTTAGTCTCTAGTCAGCAAACCAGTTGAGGTGAACGGACTCTTTCGACACGTAATTCTATAAGCGATCGGCCATTAATAAATAACGTGGATTGATTGAAATATGGAAATGAATACAAATGCTATGATAAAAATACCGCTAAAATGATTTACGTTAAAATTGTTTCAACTCTCAGCCGTATCAAACCAACGGAAGTGTTTTTTTTTTAACAACTCTTCATTTATTATTCGGCGAAGTGATATACTCAACTCCACATAGAGAACGTTGCATTGTGAAATAAGATATTAAGTGTCACCCTAGTTTAAGTAGTAATTTCACTAGCACTAACGCCCTTTAAATGAAGTAATGAGGGCACAAACAGGAATAGATCATTCTAAAGACACTTTCCGACGACAAAGCACTATTATACAAAAATTTGTGATGTACATTTGACATTAACCTTTTTCCTTCATTTTTTGTTGCATAAATAAATAAAAAGAGATAGCATTAATGCCATGTCTTTAAAAATCAAATAAGAGCCAAAGTCACAAGTTTTTAGAAACCGATTGAAAAACCTTGAGAATCAAAGAAAGATTTTTAGGCTAACACTACCCCAAATTCAAATGGTATTAAGTAACAATGAGAAATTCTCCTATATGCCTATAATGCGTTAAAAGCTCGAATACAACAATTTAAAATATTGTAGATATTTTACCAGGCGGAATCGAAAAAAAAAATAGTTGAGGCAAGTGGCCACGTAATCGAACCTCAAACCTTCCTTATACACGGCAAATGTTAGCCGCTGCCTCACGGTATCAAGAAAATCTTTCATTGTAGTCGCATAGCAAAAATATCGGTCATTGACCGCGCTATCACAAAAAAAATAATTAAAAATACAAAAGTGTAACTGTCTAGACGTTTTCGTGTTCGTTACAGAATAATGACTAAGACTATTTACTAGCCAATTAGAACAGTGAGAAATAATAAAAAAAATCGTAAACTGTGTTTTCTTATCATAAAGACTTCACTGGTAAAAGCAGAATCTTTCAACGAGTTTAATTATTAAGCGGTATTTGTAAATGCAAACGGTTTTTACTATATAGAGGTCAATTGGAGGTCGCTAAACCCGAAAATACCTGTGAATACCCAGGCTTTACAACTTACGAAATATTAGACTATAGTACTTATTGTCTATAATTCAGAATAATCTGAATTTTATGTTGTACGTATTTAACAATTTTTCAAGGTCTTTATTAAAAATATATCATCTCCAATAAATTTTTATTTCTTTATCATATCCAAAGAAATTATTAAATATAAATTCTAAATTCAATTAGAATCAAAGTTATATAACGTTTTATAGTAATAATTAAAGTAATAATAATTACGAGCTTTTTAATATTCCCATTACTGGAACTTGGTTCTTTGTCTTAGATATTGCTTATTTTTCTATCAGGATTTGGAGTCTCATTCATTTTATTTTTATTTTTAATCGGCAAGGCTACGAGATGAACAAAGTGTTCACCTGATGGTAAGTAATACGCTGGTTAACATGGTATACACAGTACCACACTGCACTCATCGCCTTGAGATGTTAACTCTCATTAACTTAGTCTTTCGGCTTTCACACCAGAACACAGTAATGTTTGCACACTACTGTTTATCGGCTCCAATAGGAGCGGCGGTGGTACCTACCTAGATGGTCTTCTGCAACAGAGACCTATCACTAGTAAAAGTCGTGGATTATACTTATGACATACATTTTATATATAGTAATGTGTATTATTTAAACAAATGTTTTCGGCGTTATGAAGAAATTACCAACGGATGTGTTGGAATTGATGTCGTGTTTGTCATCGGCATGAGCAAGTAAGATCTTGGACACGCGGTATGGTGAGGTGTGGTGAGGTGTGGTGCGGTGTGGTGCGGTGTGGTGCAGTGTGGTGCGGTCCCACGGCACCGGCTGCGGGCCTGCCTCGGCGCGGCTCCTCGGATCGCGTCCACATAACGGAGGCGCGCACAGTTACACAGTATGTGGGTGAGGCTAACTGCGCGCACCGTTAGCTACGTCACGTCACACGGCCAGCGCGTGGACATGGGCGTGGTGAAAACTATCGATATAAAACCATATACATATATACGAAAACACATTCCTCATCCATCATTCATTTCCTTTCGACAGACCTTTTGCCAACTGCTCGATTATGCGCTTAGTGTATAGATACGAACAAACATATTATTGCTTTTCATTGAAAATCCTACGTTCAGGACACAACCGCGGACGAATTTATTCAGAACGATCACAAAAATTCCTAGCAAGCGAACCACAAAGTTTATTCTACAGAAAATATCTGACGCCATAAACAATATGGAATATTAGTAAACATGAAAACTATATGTGTTATAATATGTGTTTATAATATGTTTTAGAGATAATATTTCTACTACTACTAAGTTATGAGCAAACGTATATATTCTTGAGAGTATCTTTTTTTGGGATCATTGCCTCCAGGAAGCGCATAAAGGAGTATATATCTTAGGATATCATAAGCAACCTGTACATAATAAAAAAAACTGTTGGAAAGTTATAAATTAATACTATGGCTAAGCAAAAAGGAGTATCAGCGTTGTGTCTGATAAACAACAGTGTTTTGTTTTATATGATAAAAAATGTATTCGTCTGTATAATATGACTGTATATTATCTGTGTTTTGTTCGATATCGATTCATCGAGTGCGGTTTCATCGATAAAAACAACTGTGTCGCCTCACTGGCCGGGTACCGTACGCCGCTACGTCACGAAGAAAGGGATCGCGGCAACGGTAAACGGAGGGCCTTGCGGCGGCGCGCGCGCACTCGCGGAACTGTCGCTTTTCCACCGTCCGACCGTCCGACCGTCCGACCGTCCGCCGCCTACCAACTAAATAACACACTACGCAGCGTTCCCAAGCACTCACTCGGCTAAACATCGTTAGCCACTTATATGGTCATTGTTTGGCACTAATGAACATATTGACACATAAAGAATATATTTAGAAAGATCCCATATAAGGTGTATATCAAACTACTGGTTGTAGACCTCTGTTGCTGGACCTATCTATGCAGGATACACTGTAGCTCCGCCAAACAGTAATGTACAGATTTTACTGCGTTCCGGTTTGAAGGGCGTTGCAAGCTAGGGAAATTACTGAGATAAAGAGAAAAGACAGAACCTATTGGAGGCAGATTGTCGGCTTCAGATAAGGACTCTAACACTGACCACGATCCTCAACGAAGATCGATCTCAATTCATGATGAAAGGACCAAAAACCGAGAGACCCTATCATTTAAAAAAATATCACTGTAAACTTTTACACTGCTCAATTATGTGTCAAATAACTATTATACGGTGCTGCTTAAATGTCAAATATTTTATTATTACTGTTACTAACATATTAATAGTTATGCAGGAATTCACATAAAATAAAGCAGTTATTTACAAATAGTAAGATAGTAGTAAGATCTTTAAAAATCTAAAATAAACTTTTTATATAATACTTTTGTAACAATAAATGCTGTTACCAGTTAAATAAGTTATCACATCTGACACTTAATCGTGATATTCAGTTAAAATCTTCAGTCGAATGCTGATGATGATAGCAGCTTTATGATGTTCAGTGTCACTTAAAACTAACTTTTTTTTCACTAATCTGCAAAGTTCATTATTACTTTAAATATCACTTCTTCACAATTTTGGCGCGAAAAATATGAGAGGATATAATACTCCTGTTACTATAAATAAATCGTCTTTCTTAATTTCTAAATAAGTTGTTATGTTTAAATAATACCTATGTATTAGTAGATTCTGTAATAAGTCTAATTTTTTTTTCTGATATTAAAGTAATTATGACTTACTTATATTTATAATAACAAACATTATGTGAAACTATAACGATTCCATCTACTTAATTCTTACTTATTCGTTGATTTTTAACAAATAACTAAAATTTATTTTAGTAACTATAAAACTATTTCGTCACTTTGGATTATAAAAGCCAAGTTTAATTCAAACTTTGAAATAATAATAGTTATTACGCAAAAAGTGTTCATAAAATTGTTAATTGTTTTACAAGTTTTATACAGTACAAGTACCAACGTAGCATCTTATTCATGCGCCTCTTACTTTATTGCGCTGTTACGGATGTCAATGACCTGAGAATTGCCAAATTTTACAAACTGTTTTAGCGGTTTGTTCTATACGCTTAAAATTTTATTCACCGATTATATTATAACTTAATGAAAAAAACGAATTTTCAGAAGTAAATCGAAAAGAAAAAAGGCGTAATCCTGCACGAAAAAACGTTAATTCTGAATGGAATAAAATGTAGTAATCCCTAAATCCCTTAGAATTAATCTTAATCCCTAAAAGCATTTCTGCTTCTTGTACATAATAATTTTTCAATTTATTATTACCCAATTGATGTAGAACACCCATTAGTTGGACCGACCAGGTAATTAGGGGAAATAGACGCTACTATATGAATGAACACATAAAAGGCCGCAAGGTAAGTGAGTGAATACATTACTTCAACTACATGAAGACCACGACCAGTCTGTCAAGCCTTTAACGATTGTAACGAAGAATTACTAAAAATTTAAAAATTTCGAAGTTAAAAAAAAAAGAGGGTATAATAAAAATCACAAGTTGACAGAAAGTGACATATATCTAATTTGAAATTGTAAAGAGACAGCTGCGGTATGAAATTCAAATTTTGTCTCTCGTTAGTCACAGTAATCCTTCCGTCAACAGAACAGTCCATTCACCTTTCATCCTTACACTGACCGCTATGTTTAACCATAAAAAGTCTATTTAAAATGTAAATAAAAGAAAACTGCTTAACGTCTAATTGGAGGCAAATAAATACTAATAATATTAAAGAATGCCAAACACTCACCTCGTATAGTACTCGGCATTTTGCCCAAAAGAAAATCCTTCCGGCGTACAATAAAACACAGGGATCCAATGTCATTCGCTGCTTAACACGTGAAATGAACGTTGTCCGGGCAGCTTCATGTCTTTGACACTAGATAAGCACGGAGCACAGACAGCACAGCACAAGCACTTCTCCGGAGTGAGCCCCTGCCCCTGCTCAGCTAGATCTTTGCCAGCTGTCAAAGTTCCCGCGCGTCGGCTCTGAAGCCGCTCGCATACGTCCTAGTGACGTGGTGTGGCGGCGGATTGTGCTTTTTTCGTTCCGTCGGGCGCGCGGCGGACTCCGGTTAACTGTATTTTTTTTTCGTGATGCGAACAGAGTGGTAACGGTGCTGGTGCCGGTTCTACCACCCGGTGGATCCTCGGATGGTGTTGAATCGACTGATAGCCAATAATTTCAACGCGATTGCGAAACACGATTTGCAATAGGTGATTAACATTTTATTAGTCAAAAGATTTCCAACCATTTTCAGAGAGATATTTTTGTCACTTGTTAAAAATTAAATTATTAAAAGTAACTGAAATTTCTCACTTCTTGAATATAAAATAATCATTTTAATAAATAATACACCATAATGAATAGTCTATATAGTCTGTATTTAGTCTATACCATATTTTTGTTGCGGTTAAACAAAATCAAACACATTTATATCGCAGAAAATGTAAAAGCCGTTGTAGCTCAATGAAACATTAATCGTGTTATATTTAAATGAATAAGTTGATTTAATTTAATAATCACCAGATATAAAACAGTACTGTAACTATTTCTGCTTAAAAAAGTTATAGTTCGTCGATTGATTAGAAAAAAGTTAAAGCATTGAATGACTACGCTTAACATACTTTATTTTATCCTTATACTTATAATAGTATAATATATTATTTGTCACAGTACGTACAAGTTGATGAAGTTTTACAAGAAATATTATTGATGTTGAATTAATTCTGTGTTGAACCATCTTTAACTAAAATCACAAGAGTTCGATTTTTCCATTTTCAGATACTTGTAAACTTCAAATCGATGTCGTTCAACATTTTACGACAGCGACGATTATGTGCGGGTACTTTGGTGATTCAATACCGTGTTTCATATATATTGATTATTCACCTTTCCGTACTTAACATACATTAATTTTTTAAGGTTATTTTTAAAATGTGTACTTGTGTACGACTGTTAAGACGAGTCCAAATCCACACTGATTTCTTATTATTTCTTTGCCTTCCACGCTTCATCCTTCAGGTTATATTTTTTGAGTAAAGTCTACAGGTACAGAACGTAAACGGCATAGTCAATTAATAAAAGTAACTAAGAAAGAAGCTATAATCAAACGTGTTACCTTTAAAAATCACCTAATGACTTATTTTATAATATCAATATAAACCATCAATATACCTAACAAAATTCTTGTTCAATCAATCAATTGAATTCAATCCGTTATAAAAATGTTTGCTTAAAAAGCTTTAAGCTAAGTGTGCGATCCGCTAACCAAATATTTTATTGAAATGTAAAAGGCCAATAACTACTCATTTTAAGAATATAAAATGTTGGCTATTATATAATTATTTATTTACCAAAATGCTTCATCGTCCTAAAGGTAGATCTCTTTTATTCTACCATTGGACTATTGTTCCATTTTACAACAAATATCCAATAAATATTATATGAAGTAGAAGTAAAAATATATATATTTTGTATAATATTCTTCAATAGCCGATAGACGTCCACCGCTGGACATGGCCTCCCCTGTTAGTGGGGGGATTTGGGCCGTCTCCCACTACGTTGTCCCAATGCAGGTTGACAGTGAGCCAGAGCCTCGTTTGTTGATTAGCAGGGTGCACCGCGACCAGATGAGATTGACCTGGGTCCCTTGACGTGTTGTGTGGAACCCTTTACACCCATATTTTTACTATATAGTATATACTATAAGGTTATTAAATTAAATAACCTCGTTATGATATATATCGTTAACTATTCTTCTTGTAGTATAGACGCAGGCGTTAGCAAGATATTCTAACCACATTTAGTACTGGTATTAAATGTGGCTTTACAACGAAGAGACCTATGTAAATAGAGAAAAGACCCTGGGTAGCGATACTGTTTCTAGGAGAGACACTTTATAATGTAACTTAGTCTTGAGTGGGTTCTGGTATGGAGTAGCTCACTTTTTAAAAGAGCCACTCAGCTACGCACTCTTTTACTTTATTTTAACTCTTTGTCATCTTAATTATCAGCCAGAAAACGCCCACTGCTGAGCATAGGCCACTTTCATAGATCTCCACCATCCCTCTTAATTAAATAAATAAAATTATTATTAGGCTATCACCGTTATCTACATTTTATAAAGTACAATCATAAAGTTAATCCTGAACAAATCATCCAACCGACCGTCATGAAAATGCTGGGGAAATATAAATAAATACAAATTTAAATACTTTTCATATTAAGTTATAACTACATTTCTTCATCATCCGAAGCGCATCGTTGGATTGTGTCACATAGGTCCTCGGCTTTATTCCAGGGCCACATGTTGAGAAGTTTGGCAGGTGATAGTTTTACAAAACCTTCTGGCTTCAAACTTCCCTTTTAAATCTGCCGACATAACAGCTTTGCATGTCATCGTGTGTGAGCCAAAGTGTTTTGGGTGAACACACTTCATCATATTTGACTTCGTTGTAATTAAACATCACGTGAAATTGAGGTCAATTGTTAGCGCACAGGCGATAAAATAATATTACTTATTGCTTCCAAATAGTTGGATTTATTTCGATCCAGTTTTTTATATTAAGTTCTAACATTGTCGAGGAAGTTTTAGCTAATATTCAAAATTGCATTAGTTTTTTCCCTTTTTTAAGAAATTTTGTTTTCGATGGCAATATCTTAGTTTTATTTAAACGTTTAATTTGACTTAACATTTTACCTGAAAATAAGACCTAAGTATTAACTGTCGTGTGCCATTGCAATGCTGTGAAGGTACATGGTGAGCAATACAGTATTGTAATAGACAGAGAATTATATTATTTGTAATTAGAGTTCTTCTTATCTTGATGCATGGTTTTATGCTTCGTTTAACCAATGTAGTATAATATAATATATTTTTGGCCCAATAAGTTTATTTGATATTCGTTGTAGCAGCCTAAAAACGATATCATATACTATACAAAATGAACATTGTTCTGCTTACTTGACATCTTTGCTATTTAATCATAGTCAATAATTCACGTACTTGCATTTCGCTGGAGTAATGGGTAAATGACCTTGAATATTTTCTTACAAGAAAAACCTCTGAGTATACACAGTAGGAAACATTGAGTGGGCTGTATATTATTCAAAGTCACTAATAAAAAATTTTCTAATAAATGTATTTAATTTTCATGCATCATCAAATTTATAATCAAACAACACATAATCAGTTAACAAACAAGTACGCATCTAGCAATATCATGCAAATATATAAAATATTACACAATTAAGTATTAACAATTTGTTAAAACAATATTCATATCCGAAAATTCACAAAATGTCGGAAATCTTCCGCATCTCAGATTCCCGCGTAAACAAAATGCGCAAAGTTCACTGAACCCAACGGTATCGTGAATCTTATTCCAAACCAGTTAGTAAAAACCATTATGACGTCACTTTAGTTACGCTATCTGACAATAGATGGCGGTTTGATTTGTAATCGTTATATTAATCTCAAAAGTATCATGAAGTAACAAAATTCATTAATAATTATTTTCTTTAATTAAGTGTCACGTGTACACAACTAAAAACAATATTTTTATTTCACTATGTAAATATTAATTAAAGTTTACCGACATCTCTCATAAATGATAGACTTCATTTTAGTTTCACGATCGTCAACTCTCTCATTTTATCCCACATAACTGTAACATTAGGAAGTAGATGGCAGTATAAACAAATAAAATTTTTATGAAATATATTTGCTATTTTTGATATTACTTCCTATTACTTTTAAAATTTGTATTTATTTATTAATATAATATTGCAAGTTTCTAAATCTTAAAAAAAATTATAGTAAA
>DWLS01008178.1:0-10109 GCA_018246255.1 Pachliopta kotzebuea | reverse complement strand
TCAGGATAGCAAATGTCGGCATAGTCAAGTATAGGCAGAAGTAAGGACTGAACAAGCGCAACTTTGGTAGGAATAGGCAATTTTTACTGCTGAATGTAAGTCGAATAGAATCGGTTACCGAGGTTTAGTATGTTTAATAGTGTTTTGCCCTGTAGACTCGGGCTACGATCTGCCTGTCGCAGAAGGCAACTAAAAAGGTTTCCGGGTTTCGTGGGATTTGGGTTTAGAGGCCTTCGTTACCCATTAAGTGAGGCCGGGGCGGATGACAACTACGAAGTGGTCTCGTAATTTGTTATAGCATACTGTTTATGCTGGGGAGGGCAACAACTCTCCCCGGGATGTGCTTAGCAGCAAAGTAGGGAGGTACCGGTGAGTTTCGTTGTATATGCCAGGGCCTTCCGCAATGCACCAAGAATGACCACCAAGTGGGTTTTAGTGGGTATAAATCCCACATAACCCTGACTTCCCCCCGCGAAAAAAAATAATTTAATAGTGGTAGGCCTCTGTCGCGCTCGCTACAGGCAGATAAGGTACGGACAACCTCTGCTCCTAACTCTGTATCCCTAAAAGTAGACATTCCCCTAAAAATAGGCAAACATTGCTATATTCCAGGTTGCTGAGTGTTACGTTATATCAAGTGAAATTATTGGAATGACGGGACTAAACGTATTGTCTCAGAGTGACGAGCATATTGTATTGCAGTTTTTAAGCTGTCACAGTATGATGTGATTCTTAAAGACTAGTTTGAGGAACAGAAAATATTCATTTGATGTACTGAATTAATGTTTTAAATTTTACAGTATTTGATTAATTTCAATTCCTATTTCAGATGAAGAAGATCTCTCAGTTTCATCTCTTAGTTTCATTGAAGAGAAAACTGTTATTGAAAATGGAAACCATGTTAATGGTATAAGTCTAAAATAGATTTTTTTTTTTACAACAAAAAGTGTGTATGATACTCTGAAAAGAACTCGCAAATTTACTTCCATGACAGACAAATAGTTTTGCATACAGAAGACAAAATACTTTGCTAAACATAATTTTTGTTCATCCTTCAGTATTAAAAAAAACTAGCAGTTCTTAACTGCTATCAATGTAAACTGTTGAATCAATTGAATATTCTGTTCTGAGTTATCTTAGAAAAGAAATATATATTCTCTGATGATGTTAGCGCTGACTCGTCTTTTGTGACGTATACAGCTAATCTGATACCGGGCACGCGGACCACGGGGCCCACGGCCTATTAGAAAAGAAATATAAATTTTATCTGGACGGTGACTATGTACCAGTAGATATAGTGCTGCAAAATATCTTTTACCGCAGTTTAATTTATTGGAGTAAATAAAAGTTAAGGTGAGAAGATAATCACACAATTTTGAAATAGGAACAATTTTTCATACATCTCTACTTTGCTTGTTAAATGAAGAATTTGACTAGAGATAGAATATAAGTTACACGTGAACTCAACTAGCAGTTATTAACTAACAGTTTTTGTTCTATTTACAATGGGTGTGTATGATTGGACCCCAATTTCTTACGTTAACACAGTGTAAATTTGGTATGACTACAAGACTGAATGATGAAGTGAGCTCGCCCAGAATATCATGGCTCCCGTAAATTATACTCTGACAAGACAACTGCAAATCCAATAGACCATTACATTCTGTGTAGCTGTTAACATTCTTGTTGGCGCTCCAAAATGTATACTTTAACACACCCCTAAAATAATGAAGGGTATCTTTCTGTTAAGTCTATTAGTTAACTTTATGTATGTAAGTAAAAATGTACGAAATATGTTAACCAGCTATACATTAAGTGAAAATAAATGCAATATCTACTTTATAAAACATGCATATTACTACTAATAAGTATACATAAATGAATTTGTGTTTTTTATGTCTTATAAATACAATTAGATGTTCTGGATTTAAAATGATTTATAGTCTTTTTAATTATATCTCTAATAAGGCTTAGTGATATAGAAGGAAATTACAAAGAAAAAGTTTTGTGAACCTATAACCTACCTAGAATGCTAAACCCTACCCCTTTACCTTTCAGTAGCTTAATTAGCATAATAATATCCACTCCATAGCTAAATCAAATTAATGAAATACTAAAATGTCAACGATTCAAAACTATGGATGGAAATAAAATATAATCAAGTATTCCTGTACTTTCTGTATATCTTTATAATCTTTCTATAGTTTTGTAAGCATAGTATTAAAGTTATAACTAATATATGTTGACAAGTAAAATTCTTCAAAAAATTATATAATTGTAATATTTCCATTAGTCAATGCTATGTATTCACCAACCCACACTTGTCTAGTACAGTGGATATATTGCTCCAACTTTCCTTATAAGAGAAGGCTATTAAGGGGTAATTATATTTAATAAATATTGATCATAATAAAATGCTGTGTATATTATAAATGAAATTTTTAATGAGTTCAAGAATTGATTGACGGGTAAACACCTATACAAAATGCTTGCGGATCACTTTATACTGATCAAAATTATTATTTTAAAACACGAATTTTTCAGAGAAAATGTTAACAGTCATAGAAAAGCCATAATGTAATACTTTTAGACTCAATATCAATCAAATAAAGTTTAATTTATTTTTGTTATATGTTCTTAGTATAATATTTTTAACAAAATGTAATAACTTTTATATTTTTAAAATGTCGTTACTTTTTTGGTTTGTCTAAAATATTTTATGTACCGATAAATAAGTATTTTTCTTATTTTTTACTTATAACCTGCAGTCTTCGATAATAATTAATCATTCCATTTATGTATCCTGCAAAACTTAACAAAATTGATATAAAAACTATTTTGTTGAAAACATAATAAATTTGCTTCATTATTTGTACCATTTACGTTATTTTTGTTTTCCCTATGAATCTTCCTGTTTTAATAGAAATAATAAATATATGTATGTATTACTATGTGCATTGCAATTGTGATACAATAACAAAGCAGCCTTTTTTTGTTCAACAAAGCAACGAGAGGTTCACCTCATGATTGTCACCTCCGTCCATAAAAATGTATGGCTGTATAAAATAAAAAATACTATATAACGTTGTGCTGGTAATCTTAAAAATTAAGATGTTAAGTATCGTTACTAGAAAAACGGTATTAGTTACAGTGCTCTTCGAAACTGAAGATAGTAAAGTTTGCACACTACTTAGTAAAAGTTACGTAATTGTGGTCCCGGGGTCTTCAGTAAGGCAAACGAATATTTGTTATTTAATGATTTACATACTCCTATTCACGAACTTTTGAGTCCCGTAAAGCTGTAAGTTATTAAAAATCTAACAGCCTAATCATTTGAAAATGAAAGCGCGATCGTAGATAAGAATTTGAAAGATAAAGGAAGGCATGTCTTATCGGGTACAATAAATAATAAAATCGTAGCACTTGCCGATTTTTATTTTGAAAACTATTTCATAGTGTTGCATTTAGCATCACACGATAATTATACAATGGTTATTTTTTTAACGGATTCATTACATCAGAATCTCAGTCCTTTCGGTAATTGTTATATAAGTGTGCATTATTTTGTAAACGTGCTCAAAAAAATATTAATTCTTGATGCTATAAACATACCCTTTTACATTATAAGTTTTACCCGAAAGAAATTGTAGGATACGTTGTTGAAATATTTATTTTTCAATGAGAACTTCGATTTTTAGTTCATTGCATTCTCTCAGTGGGAAAACGAAAATATTAAAACAATAATTTCAAGACAAAATGTAACCTACATTTTACTTCTGTTACTATTTTGTGTAGGGCAACCCTAAATTTCTATTCAATAACAAATCTTCGCTGTTTGCGATCAAGTCGGGATTAATAAATTTGATACGAAATCAATATTGTCAGTCTATGATGACATAAAAAAAATATATAAAAAATCTGTCTCTTTTTCATTTAGCAATAGTGTTTAGTGTATTTAATTCTTATAATATAGTGTCTGAAGTTACGTCTGATCATGACATAAGTAGTAGTAATATTTAAAAATTATTTCTTTAATATATTAATAATAAACTAAAATGGTATTCGAATCGATAGTTGTTGATGTCCTCAATAGATTTTTAGGCGACTATGTTGAGAATTTAAATAGGTCCCAGTTAAAGTTAGGAATATGGGGCGGTAAGTTTTTGTTAAAGTGATGTCATTGTGAAATACTCCAGTGCGGTTATTTATATCTAATATAATTTTTTACAGGAGACGTTGTTTTGGAAAATTTAATACTGAAACAAAATGCTTTGGAAGAACTTAACATTCCCGTACAAACAACATATGGCCATCTGGGTAAGATCAAATGTAATGTCTATTTAAATTTATCTACTACACCTCTAGAGATTTTATTAATATGAAAACATATTTAAAATAAAATAGTAAATGTTGAACAGTGATAGCAAAGTTATAAATATCGTGAAATATTTCAATGTACAACTAAAAAGGTACTTTATTTCTATTACTACTATAGGAGAGATCATGAAGGAACTTACCACACATAAACTATAATTTTTGGAGAAATGTGACATCTCCTTAATATATTTAATAATAATATAATTAAATTTAATTATCTAAAAACAAATGCATGTTTTATGGTACAAATACTTATATCCAATTTTCTTATAAGATCTGATAACTTAATATAAAATAACAAATGCTACATAGTTTTTATGCACCTTATGATAAAACAAAAGAAGCTAAATGCTTACAAAAATTATATGTAAGCTTTAAAACACATAATTTTTGTATTAGTATATCTTTGTAACAATATAGTACTTGTTTATCATGATTTCAATGGATAGAAGTCTTCGGTTGGACATCTTCGGTTGTAATCTTTTCAACAAAATACTATCTTGTGCTCTTTGAATCCAATGACCTATGACCAATAACTAACATGCTTTCTGTCAAACTTCTTTACTTCATTTATTTTCTATGTTCAGTAGAAACTTACCTAGTGAGGTAAGATAAACATTCACATAACAGTATGTTAAACTTTAATAAAATTAAATTCTATTTTACTTATTTTAATACAATATATTTTGCATAAGTAATACCGAAATTTATGCTGGTAACAGGAGAATATGTAAGACTAAAAAAATTTATGTCTACATTGCTTTTGTTAACATGTAGGTAGTTTTGTGACTTTTTTATACCACCTTGTTTTAATAAAAAATTTAAGAAAATGCACTAAGAGTTAAAAAAATAGAAATTTAAAACTTCTGTCCATTTCCAAGTTTGATTTGCAGTAAAAAAATATTAATTATTTCAGCTTATATGACTTTAAAATAATTTTTAAATGACCTACATTTTAGTCATAGTGGTATTGCATTACAAAAATATTGCCATGAAATTATTATGCTCCTCGCACCCTGGAGGTTTCTATCATGTACATCTAATAAAGTATAGACACTGACATCATGACCTAAATCAGTCTGTTTATTTCGTAAGTGAGTCATATATTCGTATTGCGAAGGTCGGCATGTCGCTTGACCTCGGTAATGCGGCGATAATAAATCAGAGCTAATTTCCCATACCATTGTTTTTAAAATGAACGAATCTTCTTTTTATGCACATTGACCCTAAAAAATCTCGAATTTCGGATAATTCCTCTTATATCTAACTGTAAAGATCGCTCTACTTTTTTGGGCTACATTCGCTGCATTTCCTAAAAATAGGCTTCCGTTATTATAAAATATAGCTTATCAATAATTATGTAGGTTTAGTACCATGGCGAATAGTGTACTGTCTGTTTTATGTACTTTTTTTAAAGCTGATTTTTATCCATACTAAACTATTACCTGTTTAATGAAATAGGAAAACTCGTTCTCAAAATACCATGGAAGAATCTCTACGGCGCATCAGTAGAGGCAACTATTGAACGGCTCTTTCTAATTGTGAATCCTTCTGCTGAGGTTAAGTATGACCCGGAGAAGGAAGATAAGTTGGCGCTAGCGGCTAAGCAGGCCGAGTTAGCCAGAGTCGAAGAAGCAAAGAAGAAAGAAGCACAAAAAGGTAAAAACTATTGACACGTGATGTTTTGTTACCAAAACAATTGTCGATAATTTATTGGTAACTTTTAAAAATATTTCATTATCACCATCAGTTTTTTCTAATCTACTTTTGGATACATGCCCCCTCCAATGTCCTGCACCAAACCTTACTGATTTGAAATTCAATGCACTGAAATTGACTAGAAAAAAATTTAATTGCTAGTGTTACAACTGTAACTCATTGCCTCAATTATGTTTTCATGGTTTGGACATACGTCTTCCTTCCTTAGCCACCTTCTGCAATAAACCGAGGATACTGTTAGTTTCGGCATATACAGTCTCTCGCATGCAAAACAGTAAAAATTTACTTTACATATATTTATGTAAATCTGTGGATTCAATACATCGTTATGAAATCGTTGGTTATAGCTAATTCAATATAAAATATAGTAAACATTTTGTACTCAATTAGTTTCGTTTTTATGACAGAAACCCAAAAACACTAATAGTGCATTATTCAATATCTGTCTGATATAATGGGAGCCAATTATTACAATGCTATTATTGTGTATTTAGCACTCGAATTGATAAACTTAGCATTTTGATAACGTACGTAACATTTTGATAATTTATTTTTAATAAAGTCGCCTTTTTATTAAGATTATTAAAGTCGTATTGATATGAATACATAAGCAAACCAATATATAGTAATATAACATAAATTTTATAATAACCAATTAGTCTTAATACGATAGTATCAAAATCGCTTTATGTAGTATTTAGACGTTTGCTTGATTTAAGTTGAATCTGCGGAATTCACCTACCAAATACGATTGAAGGGACGGGACGCTACCAATGCTCTAATGAAACAATCAAAATTCACATTGAAATTAGTTTCCTATTTATACTTAAATCTTTTGCGCTAAACTTTTCTTTTATATCAATAACCTATAAACCATCGATGGATGAATATGTATAGTCAACGTTAGATTCTGTTACGACTAATTTGTTGAACTAATCGGTAATCATAAATCATCCCTTAAGTTTATAAATTTGCAGATCAAAACAAACTGGACGAGACATTTGTGGAGAAGTTGGTTACTCAAATAATTAAGAATGTTCAGCTTAAAATAACAGACATTCACATAAGATACGAAGACAGCATTACTAATCCTAAAGCACCTTTCTCATTGGGCATCACTCTACATAACCTCTCTGTTCACACTACTGACGAGAATTGGAAACAAGCAGTCATACAAGAGGCTGTTACAAAAATATTTAAGGTAATTTTTTATTAATATGGTTTTATAACAAAGAACACAGGTAACAAAATTTTAAGTACCAGAATAATTATAAAAATCAGACTGTGTCATGAAACACCATTTCTTTTAACAGATATTAGATCTAGAGGGATTAGCTATGTATTGGAATCCTGCTACTGAGCTATATTCTAGATCTGAGGCGAAAGATATAAAAACTAGATTACAAAATGAGATCGCCACAAAATCATCACAACCATCAGCATATAAATATGGTAAGTAATATAAGTTTATGAGATAATATATAATAAATAACCCCCTTTTAGTTCAATTTGAAAGTTTGTTTAAGGTAGTAAGTTTAAGAAGTTAAATGGTAAGAAGGATCTTATATAAATATTTAATAAACAAAGTCATTTAACGCTTCCTCACCTCATGATCACGAATATATCTACACTGCAATGTAATTTTTTTTTTAGCGTTGGGCCCAATTAACGCGACCGCTAAATTAAAATTAAATCCCAAACCGGAAGGAGACATTCCGAAATTTAGTATACCTAAAGTGATACTGAGTCTGCATATGGAACAATTATCTGTCAGCCTTACTAAAGCACAGTATCAGGACATGATGCTGCTAGCTGACTCTATGGATAGAATGAACAAAGGTGCACCATATAGGTTTGTATATTGTGTATAATTATTATATTTAGAATAGTTAAGTTTCTTAACACAATACTGTTTCTGGGCAGAAATAAGCTCTGTGGTGGTTTCTAACTTAAACGTTTTCCGGCAACGCAGACATTACAACAATAACTTGTTTGTTTATAACTTTTATATTTTAATATGCGTCATAATTTATTTCCTTTAGAAAATATCGGCCAGATCTTAAGAATTACAAAGGTCACTACAAAGAATGGTGGCGTTTTGCATACACTTGCATATTAGAGGAGGAGGTCTTACGTCGTCGTAGAAACTGGGATTGGACTCATATGCTGAATCACAGACAGCTATGCAAGGACTATGCTAATGCATATCAGTGTAAATTGAGCAACAAGGGCAAAGTGAACAGTGACCAGCAGAATATCATTTGTCAAGCTGAGAAGAGTCTTGATTTGCTTAATTTGGTCGTTATTAGGCAGCGTATTGAAATGGAGGTAAACTTTTGTAATTTAGACCTTATACAATACATATAAATTTTAGTAAGCATAATGTATTTAAAAGATTAGATTATTTTCTCAGTTTTTTTTAATAACTTTTCTAGGTAGAAAGGTTGGGGAAGCTAGAGGAGGAAGCGCGAAAATCTCGGGGTTGGTTTGGTGGCTGGTGGTCTAGAGGCAGTTCAAAGGACGAGGAACTTACTGAAGGCACTGCTATAAGTAATTATTGATTTATTTTCTTTATATTTACTAAAACACTATTACGCTTTAAATTCGTTTTGGTCTAAATGAAACTTATCTCTAAGATAGGAACGTTTATTATTACTCGTGACTTACAAAAGTAAAAAAGCAGGTCCTCTACAAGCTCGTTACAGATGGTATGTCTCCAATGCCGGAACCGTCTAGCCGTAACACCTGCGTCTACAGTGTCTATTTTTACAGTCAGACAGTAGTATACAAAATTTCTGTATTCAGATTTAAAGAGCTATGTAGGTAAACAAATAACTGAGGAACCGAAATTTAACACCGAGTCTCAAAGTAGCGACGGAAGCAATGACGTCTACAAAAATAAATAAATGGTAACTGGTACAAAACATTAAGTTAACAACAAAAATAAACGTTAAAAATATCATGTTACAAATTTTGTTTATCAAGGCATTTTGTGTATTCTGGCGATTGAGCTTTTCTTATGGTGTAACCTAAAAAGTAATATTAGAGAGTCAAAAAATTATTTACTATCACAAATGAATCGTTCTAGTGAAACAATTCGAAAAGGCAATGACAACAGATGAAAAGGAGAAGCTTTTCCGTGCGATCGACTATCAAGAGAACACGGCGCCGCTGCATTTGCCAGTTGAGTACGTAGCTGTTGAGAGCTACTTCCGGTTGAACCGGCTGCAAGTTGCCGTCACAGACGTCACCGAAGTGCTAAGGGCCTGCGTAGATACCGTGCAAGTAGATTTAAAACAAAGGCCCAGTTCTAATGCTTTGCGGTGAGTTTATACGATTGTTTCTAACGGTAACAGGGGTAAAAAATAAGGATTTAAATAATTTCCATAGAATTTTTCTTTGTTAGTGCGCGAGCGCAGCCCAGTAAGACCTACGATATCGTGAATACCATAGAAAATTTTTTGATGCAGGTGGTATTTGTCCAGCTGCGCTGGATATTGTTTTAGCACGTCTGTGTTCAGGAATAGACAATAATATGCTGAAATGTGGTTGATTGTTATGTCATACCAAAATAAAAATTTTAATTACTCTCTTTGAAGAAAACAGGGGCTCTTTATGTCCACTATATGGATTTATTTTACACTTAAAAAATTAACTAAATACTGAAATCACGCAAGAGAAATATAAACCCTCTCCAATCCTTGAAGAATATTATCATTAGCTGAAAGGTCTCATGCAAGAAATTCAGTATCACTAGTTAACATTATCAAAATTTACAGGGTGGATGTTCAGATGCAATCATTCACGGTGTCTGGCGTAAAGCAAGGAGATTATGAACCACAAATGGTAACTTCAAAAGAAGTTACAAAGGACACTAATTTATTGAATGTTGTCTTTGAAACGAATCCCTTAGGTGAGTCTTCTTTTATTTTATTAAAGTCATTATAATGAGTAATCACATTAAGAGTGACGAATATCATTAAAATATGTGATAATGTATTAAATTGTATAAA
>DWLS01008177.1:0-10109 GCA_018246255.1 Pachliopta kotzebuea | reverse complement strand
GGATGTAATCCGCTGTTTGGACGATCAGAGGATTAGAGTGGTGCATGGCTTTATCGAAATAGAAAATAGCGCAGTCCTGCAGGAACTGCGCTATGGAATTAAAAGAATTGTGTTTATAATAAATATATCTCATACAGATTCAACCCTTAGGATTTATCATTTTGATAGAAATGTGGTTAAACAATAGTTTATGGTATTTTATATTGGTTATAGTAGTTATATATTTATGTAATATAATGAATAAAATATCAATGTACATAGTTATAGCAGCACGTATTATGTCTCCTACTAATATCGTCCCTTTCTTTGCGTGCGTCCGTGCAGAATGGGATGTCGCTATGTTAACTTAAGGGCTGATATATGCTGTATATATACGTTTTGTATTGATTAATTTTATATAATTTTTTGTTTTTTAGTTGCCAATGCAACGCGCAACTTCTAGTTGTTATAAAACCTTCTTGTGTGTTAGGGTTAAATTAATATGATTTTTAATAACAATTGGACAGTTTGTTTTATTCGCCTAAGATATAGCGGAACAACTAGTGAATTGGCTGATGAGATCCACAAAGGGAATTCGAAAGGGAATGTTTTTTTATCCACGAAGCGATGAAACCAGCAAGGTATTCACTTGACGGTAAGTGATACGCTTGCCTATGACAACTTGGCGGTAATTAAGATGGTTATCACAGCAGTACGTTGCTCTTGTCACCTTGAGACGTAAAGTAATAAGTCTCGTTACCCCAGTAATTTCGCTAGCTTTACAGCACCCTTCAAACAGTTATATTTGACAGTAGAAGTAGGAGCTGCTGCGGTACCTACCTAGACGGTCTCCGCCTACAGAGACCTACCGCCAGTAAATTACTGTCTCAGGCTTCTGGTAAAATTTATACATTAGTGGTTTGTGGTCTGTCTGAATACTTTTGCGAAATCTTCACGTCAAGGTCCTCAATTTGGCGAATATGATTAGAAGTGTAAATAAAAGTAGCAAGTAGCCCATACAAAATTCTGAAACATTGTGCACCCACAACTCGACAACCCGATCACATACCAACAAAATTCCAACGGCTCTGATCTTATCTAAGCGAGATCTGTCTGTATGCCGAATTTCAGATTCCTACCCTTTGTAGTTCTCGAGACTGAAAATTGTTGAAAGACGGACGGACGGACGGACATTGTCGTTTAAATAAGGATTTGTTGGCATTAACGTAAACGTTGCACACAAGAAGGTTTTTATATAACAACAATAATATATGCCATTACCTCGTTATTATTTATTGAATAAATAAATCTTTATTTGCAAGGATATGGTTTACAATAAGATGCTTATATATTAGTTAGAGTTTCACATATTCTGCTTAAAAGCGAGCAAATATTATAACTAGTGCCTAATGTTACAATTAATACATTCACCGCCACATAAATACATCTATGGAAACCAATTATTTTGAAATCTTATTTATCAACGTACATGTAAACGATTGATTGTATGTGGTAAATAAATGTTTCTTATTTTAAAAAAATAAGGGGAATGGAGTTAACTGTTTTCCCAAACCTGATTTGGAGACACAACTACGGACAACATGTACTCGGATCCGAGTGTTTGGCAGTGAATGCGTTACTATTATAGTTATATAGATATAAACTCATTTCAGACGTACTAATACAATACCAAAATTTAATTTTAATAAAACATATTATCGTCCAAACGAAATTTATATATTTTCAATGATGATTTTGAACATTACACAATCGTTAAGTCGAATTCAAAAGCGACTATAAGTTCATACCGATGAGTAATACTATCGCGGCGAGATAATATGTCTTCATTTGACTCCAATGCCGATAAGGATGAAATTTAAACCGAGCCCAGTAGGGGTCAACGACCAACAGTTCTTGTCTATAGTGTATTCAAATTCAGTAATATAATACGTAAAATATTTACTAACAGATTGTAGTAACACTTAATGGCCTATTGTGTCCGCTTGAATAGACGTTTTTAGTTTGGGAATTCTGTATAGGGTTGAATATGTAAAAAGGCTATATATCTTACACTCAGACGAGTATTTAGATAACGAGTATAAATCCTTTTGTTTCTTGTATCTTCTAAACTCAGCAGTAAGGCTTATTCAAGATTTATTTATTTATAAGATCTATAATCAATCCATAACATTACCAAATTATATAAAAGTATTATAAAAAAAAACTAAGTAAATGATTGTTAAAATGTAAATACAACATTAAGATATATATATATACATTCTGACACAAAATTATTAGTTAGTATAGGGCAGTGTTTCCGAACCTTCTCGGTCTCATGTGCTATTTTTGAGTAAAATATTTAACTATTTTCCTCTCGGACCTCATGATTTTTATTCAATGCCCCTTAAAAACAAAGAACATTAAAGCCATTAACAATTTTCTTACAAAAGTTTCATATTGTCTTCAGAAAGTCAGATATGCTACTATTGAGGACTTACTCCACCTTGTGAAGCACTGGCCTAAGATAAACAATATAGCAGTTACATGAACAAGTTATTTGCCAAAAACCTGATAAGTCTTTGGCGAATATATAACATATATTAATGTTTAAATAATTAATTTTTTTTTGTGTTATTTCCACATACATTTTGGAACCTTGTAAAAGGGTCACAGAGATGGTAGGCCTTTGAAGCAAAAATCCAAAATAAAGTTAAAATAGGTAATATTAATGATCATTTAGATTTTTTTGGCAAGATTAATTGGGATATATTTCACAAGAGGACACTGCATCGTTTAAATATCCATGATTCATCATTAAAATATTCGATGACGAGGCACAAGGTCTTGGAATCCGTAGAGCCACAGAGTATATTCGATGCACAGGTGCCAATCGATATACTAATTATTTATGCAGAATACACTAAGTGATTTGAATGGACTACGTGTGTAAAATATGAACTGAAACATTTAGGACATTCTTAACATTTTTTAAATGTATGAAAATAAAGTGTTTAATAATTCTTTGTCCAATAAAGTGACCAAATGAGCATCACGTTTTCAGAACAACGTGGCGCTGGTTAAGATGGCACACATTGCGCTCTTCGCCTTGAGACGTATGGTGTTAAGTCTCGTTACCCCAGTAATTTCTCTAGCTTCGCAACTCACACTACTGTCATTGTTTATTTATTCGTCCCCCGCAAATTTGGAAAGGTAATTTTACTATCTCTCATTCTTTGCTTGACTATTACTACTATGTTTCTTCTTATGCTTGTTGTATGTTTGTTCTCCTATTTCTTTTATATTCCTTCCTTTTTTTCTTTTCTTCTGTCATTCTTTATGTGAGTAGAAGTTGTGGTGGTACCTACCTAGTAATCTCTGGCAACAGAGACCTACTAGCAGTAAAGGATCATCTACGTCATATCGTGGTAGACGCTAGTTTTTGTCCTATTACCAAAAAAGTTTAAAAAATTTAAAATTTTAATTATCCCCACTCTTTGGTTTTGAACAGTTGTTACTTTCATATATATTGTTTGTTTAAACAATTTGATATTTCTTTTATTAATAAAATAATGTTAAGTATGCTGTGAGTAAACTTTAATACGCTGCTTATATTTTTATATTGTTACTTAAATATTTAATATTTATATTAATCAATAAGATTTATTTGAAACATCTAACTTGTTTATTTTCTCTTTTCACCCCTTTACAGTAACAATTAATTATTTTACTTTGTCTTTTCGCAAAAATAAATATGTATAAAAATTAATCGTGTTTATTATTATGATCACCATTGGTGATAATATATGCTCGTAACAGTCTCAAAGTACGTCTATGACGGTAATAAAATTTCAATATAACCACTATTGTTCCTTTGGGTTAATTTAGATTCTTTACATATATTATATTAATTGATTTGTATTAAGTATAATTGAATTGATTTTTCTCAAGCAGCTTAAAGCAATCGTTGATAGAAACCTCGGCACTTAAACTTAGACAAAAGATGACTGAAGACTTAAACAAAAGATGTATCCACGTCCCTTCATTGAATATTGATGTATTTACCATACACTGAACATTGTTCTGCTTTCGATGTATTCTAAGAATTAATTGTACTTGTAAAGTTAAAACTTAGATAAACTCTTATGAAATGTTTTGAGAGATTGTATGGACCGTTTATTTTGAAAGCGGTGTAAGTCCATTTTTGAGAAAAATTACCTAACATGTAATTCATACTTAATTTAATATAATTTTTTATATATAACTAGTCCGTGTTTGATTTCTCAAAAAAATCCCATGTTTTATACAACTTAAAATCGGTGGGTAAATGAAATTGCATATGATTTGCCTGTATTTTTAAATCAACAAATATAGTAACATTTAATTTTCTCGAAACGAAAGAAAATGGACTTACACCACTTTCAAAATAAACGGTCCGTATAATAATGTTATAATGGATCAAAAGTCTGCAATAATAGTTTGTTATTATATTATTATCATTAGTAACATTATAATCTGTTTTATTATAGACTAAAAATACGGTTATTAATAAGAGCTGGGAATTTCCACCGTTGCTACTGTTGCAGCCATTAAACGGGGTACAATGAGTTAACATGTTGAATACCTGGAAAGAGCATAACTGCACTGGAATTAAATACAGCACTTAGAATTGTTAAAGCGAGCTGTTTTGTGGCTGTGGGAGCGGCAGGCGAGGCCAGGGCTGCCAGTTTGTTCATAGAGGATGTGAATACCGTTTTAAAATTATCTATTCCCCACGCAGGTTTCTAACTTAATGAAGAACATGAGATGGTGTTGTGTCTCTGTTGTGGGAGACTGTAGGCAGGTACCTCCGCAGCTCCTGTCACAGCCGACAAACAGTCAATGCAAACTTTACTGTTGTAAGCTAGTGAAATTACTGGGGTAACGAGAGTCTATATTCTCTGAATTTGATGCTGGGTACGCGGACCACTGGGCCCACGGCCATAAACCTAACCTAATGTTTCTACTGCTCCCGGGATGTAGTTATCTGGCTATCTAGCGGCGGATTTTCCATTAGTAGGTTAAAAGACTGCTATCTTTACTTGGAACTAATAAACAAATTAAAAATTATTAACAAAGTATATCATAGATAGATCTAAGTGTATCATTCAAAACAGGTAAAGTAATATGTCTTGTTAATGCATGCATATGCTTGCCCATAACATACCGCTAGTTAAGATGGTATAAACAGTACCACATTGCGACCATCGTTTTAAGACATAAGGTGTTAAATCTCGTTGCCTTAGTAATTTTACTAACTTACTGCGCCCTTCAAATAGGAGCAGGCAGAATTTGGAGCTGCAGCGGTACTTACAAGTACATAGACGGTCTCTGGGAAAAGAGACCTACCACCATTATCTTTGTGAAATATACCGAAGTAAAGAATATATTCTCTGATGATGATATCGCTGACTCGTCTTACGGGATGTATACAGCTCATCTGATGCTGGACATGCGGACGATAGGGTCAATGGCCTATCAACTTAAACCTAACCTAACGTTGCTACTGCTCCTGGAAGTGTAGATAACCGGGGGCGGATAGAGTAAGAAATAGTTTTTGCTATAGCTGTAATTAATTATTTTTAAGGTAGAGTACGCTATGTTCTTACCACAAGTAAAGACTGATCGCGATCTTAGATTGTAAAACATAATTACTATATATCCAGATAAATGCTACGTATTAGATATGTCGGCCCTGAATAAGATTGCGTGGGCATCTTGATACATCTTATGCTAATTTAAATAGCTCACGATGTGCCAACTCGCTAATTCGTAAATTACCGTTTACCAATATCAACTTCAACTTGTTTACTTTAATAAATTGCTTATGGTTAAACTTATTTAATATTTTTAAATAATCATTACACAATCTTGAAAGTCTATACTGAATTCATTCAAATAAAAGCCATTGATAAGGTACCATTTCAGGTCAAGTAGATTTTTTAGTTTAGTATATAAGTTATATTTATTTATATATACTATGTGTGGGATTTTCAACTTATCTAAAGCATTTTTATTAAAGTAAAATTTTTAACTTTTTACTGCTGGTACTAAAGACCGTCTAGGTAGGTACGAACATTACTGTATTCTGGTTTAAACAGTGCTGTGCATACTGCAACTATTATAGTTAAATTACTGGGGTAACGAGACTTAACACCTTATGTCTTAAGTCGACGAGCGTAATGTGGTGCTGTGTATAACATCTTAACCAGCACCACGTTATGAGCAGTCCTATCACTTACCATCAGGAGAACGCCTTGCTCATCTAGTCGTCTTGTCTAATAAAAAAATATTTTTAATTAACCTAGAGTGTAGATGCTAATGAATATCACAGTAGTATTCTTAAAGTGATTAAAAGTACACTAATACATATTTATCAGGACCTTAATAAAAACTATTATGGAAATACATCGATGATTTGATGTTAATATTCATTAGCAACATATTACACAATACCAAGCCGCATCAAAATTTGAAGGTAGGTGAAACATTATTAATGGTTAACCCACGCAGCACCAGCCCCGGTTTATACGTCTTGCCATATTTGTAATATAATTTAATATGCCACAGTTAAGTATCCTCTGTTTATACACTTTTTGAATATTATCCACTTTTGGTAACTTGGTTATGGTACTAGTGTAGTTAGTGGTATATAGAGTAAATGAAGACAAACAGAAAATAATTGTTTCACATATTTTTTTTATCTACAATAAGATAAGACTTCACATGATGTTATATGGAAATGAATCTGTGGTTGATGAATCGTCCTCGTCTATGCTAAAGCCCTATGTTGATAGCCAGACCGCAGGAATACTGTTATAGAGGCAGATTTGTATTATGAAGATGGTAAATGTCTAGACAGGTTTGTGAAAACCATAACATTATCTAAACACCAAAAGATATAAAGAATTTAGCCAAGGTCTCCTTGTCATAGCGCTAGTTATTAACCATAACGTTGCGGAGGGAGTTAAAGTCTATTTGCAAAGCTGATTTTCACACTCAAGAAAACCAGTCATTTAATATATATATTCTTTAATAGAAAACTTGAAAAATGCTCCGTTACCAAATTTCTACCAAGCATTAACCTTGTAAAAATTTACTGACAATAATTGGATTTTAAGGGAATCGTTGTTATTATTAGATAATGTCCGAATATATTTGTACAAAAACATTAAATTATAACAAATATTTAAATCTAGCCAAGTTATGAAAGGGACATCCTTATTGTCCATCAGCTATCTAATAAGAAACAATTAGTTGACTGGTAAGTTAGGCAGTAAGATGAATCTCGACGTTGCAATCAGCTGCAATTAGTTAGTCTCCGCTTGAAGCGGCTTTGAATTATTTAGCATCTGTTTAGAAACTTGTCTCCTCTCTTTGGTTTAGAGAGCTCGGCTCCAGTGAAAACATTGCATGCGCCAAGCTCAAGCGTTTCCCTGCGATATAGATAATGGTAAATGGACCATATCTCATTTGCAAAGTCAGTCACATTCATTTTTCAAAATAAATCTCAAAAACAAAATACTTTTTGAATTATTAATCAATGTGTACCTTCGATTCGGAATATCTGACTTTCAGAGAAGAAATGGGCGCAACAAACTACAGCAGTCTATTGATGGATGGCTTTATACTTAAAGTTATCAAACCTTTTATAAACAAATGTAGAGAAGATAAAAGACCAAAGTATGACTTAATGAACTAGAAATTTCTATGTAATAACTTTTTATTTTGTGTTAGTCCCACGGTTAAACCTTGAAGTTATTTGCATACAACACATCTGTATTTTGTTTACAAATTGTAGTCAAGAAAATTCTCGAACTATTGAATTAATTTTATACAGTCAAATGAATTATAATTTAACTCTTATGTAAGAACTAATAAATTATAGTACAGTTTAATTAAAATTATATCATCTTATTTTATTGTCTAGTATATGTGCTGTCATCAACTTACTAAACATGATATTTAAAATAAGTTAACGCATCCAAGTATAACAAGTATTATATATACGTTTTGCCTTATCTAGCTTGAAACATTTCACCGCAAAACCACTAACGTTTTCACTAAGAAAATTACTATGAAAGTAGTTTCTTGATTTTCTCCATTTCCACGATTAGCACTAACTACATGATTAAATAAGAGATAAGTAATAGATTTAAAATTAAAAGTAATCATCGTTAAATACTATATGAGTTTACTCTGTTGCAAGTTGTTCATCATGATTATTTTATCATATTAACTTCTACTGAAATATCTTCTAAAGAGGTTATATATGACAACTACGCTAGTCATACGGAATAGTTGGAGCAATATGTTGGTAACAATCACAAGGACTTAAGTTGGTCTCCATAGTTTCTTTCGTCTTTCGCAATTCCTCTGTTCATCCCTTATGCATTTATATCATTCACATAGTACTGTTCCATGTTTTTAGTTACTATTGGTCCTTTCAAGCATCCCTTGCTTTTTAACACTACTGATCATTTTTGACATTTCAATTTCTGTTGCATGCACTCTTCTAAAATCTATCCTTTTCACTGTTCAATGTTTTGATTAACACAACACATTATATGTAGTAAAAATTATGTAGACTTTTTCAAAATTGAGGCCTATTGAATAACAACTGTGAAACGTCGATAAATCTGTAAAAAATTTTTTACAGTTTTTCATTGTTATAACAGTTATGTAAATATTTAAAATGTGTATAAGTTAATTCGTAAATCCGACTCATAATGTTCGCTTGCAACTTCTCTGAACGCATTTGCAACCTCTCCGCATTCTAGGTCAGCAAAGTTCCTCGGAACAGCTGTCCGACTTAACGTGTAAGTGCGGTAGTAGGTTTTAAGTAAGTGAATTTATGTGTACACACAGAATGGCGATTTAAAATACCCGTTAATGGTGAAACATTGCACTTGCAGGTTTTACGGCGTCTTTACTAAACACACTCGTTAGTTGCGACATCGAAAGATACTAAAGTGAAATATTTCACAACACATTTAGATATTTTTATTTTAAAAACACTTTTTTGCAACACCTAAAATTAGTATCCAATAGGCGGACTTAATGCGTACAGGCATTTTCTACCAGTCTACTTAGAAAGTGGGAGATGGTGTGATAGATGAAGTCTGTGTGTTATATACTGCACATGTTAGTAGAGGCCTATGTCCAGCAGTGGACTGTCGAAAGATGGTGATGATGACGATAACATAAAAATGTATTTTATATTATTTATATATAATAAAATCCGAGTTAAAAAGTTTCTAAGTTATTTACCTATATTTTGGATTTATGTCTAAACCTAATTTTGAATTCGCGTCTTATTTAGAAACAAAGTTTTTATAAATATTTCAATATTATTACATATCTGATAACAATTCTCAATGAAATACGTTTCTTTATTAAAGTTGTTCATTTTATAGATGACTTTTACAGCTTCGTTACAAAACTCGCAGATCTCTTAACCATTAGCAAAGATACAAAAGAGCTATTACTAAAGTAAGTTTGATTTTAATTATACACGAGCCGTTAAAACTATTTAAACCTCTAAAAAAATTAAAGACCTTGATCACTGGCGCTTTATTAAATAATATAAACATTGCATTATGTATCTACGCCGGAAACAGGTTGACGTTTTATTAGGTCCTTGTCTGAGTCATGTTCATACAAGTTTAATTTCATCAACTTGTAGATATTATTATTATGTACAGGTTGCACAAAAAAAACCTAAAAATTTAAGTACAAAGAAGTAATGGCGAAAACAAAGCGTCTGTTATAATACAACTTTAATTACTACACTATTTAAGTTAATGAAAAACTTGCTGTCCGTCTTACCATGTTTATAGGAAAGGTACATAATATATGTTTAAATATCCGTAATTAAAATCTCTATTTAAATACTATTGCGAATTCTCAATGTTAAACGAAAAAGTATTTATGGTAAAATTTCGAATACTTAAAGAATGATTGTAAGTATTGCTCTAAGTCTAATACTTCAATTATTATGGTTAAAAGGCCAAATCATTTACAATACAATACAATACAAATATACTTTATTGTGCACTATCACAGAGTTACAAAAAAAGAAAGTACATAAGGAT